>JAADYB010000223.1:0-30268 GCA_023338075.1 Phytopythium litorale
CGCGTCGTCGTCGCAGTCGTCGACGCCCTTGCCGCACGAGTCCCAGCAGCCCGAGACGAGCGCCACGAGCAGCAGCAGCGCGAACCAGAACCACCAGACGCTCAGCCAGCCGGCCGGGTCGGCCGAGCACACGCGGACGCCGTCGCTGCGCGTCCAGCACTCGGCCAGAGCGCGTGGGGCCTCTGCCGCCGCGAGGACCGCGATCTTGGAGAGCATGCGCCGGCGGTCCATGGATGAAGGAGGACGTGCTTGTCGGGTTCCGAGACGGAGAGAGCGGCAATGAGCAGAGGAGGAGCGAGGCGACTGCCGAGGCGGCGTGCAAGTGTCCGCTGCGCGGTAGAAGCAGGCGGCGCGGCGTCCGGCTTCTTCCTGGAGATCGCGGAGGCTCCGGATCGCGGACCGATCGTCACAGGGTGGTGGTCATCCATGTGGAGAGTCGGATGGCAGCCATGCAGAAGCCGGCTGAAAGGTCGTCGTCCAGGCGGAAGCAATGCACCTGGACCGTGTCCGTAAATACAGACAGCACACCGTGAATACGAGCTCACTTTTTTTTCGAACCCTCCATCCCGACCAGATGTCGTACCGTTCTTCACATCCCAACTATTCCGTCCGCCACGCTACCGAGACTCCCCATGTCGTCCGCCCGCATTCCCCGCCGCGCTTCCCCCTTCTCCGCCCACCGACGACGCGCGCGCCTCCGCCCCGGCCGCCCGATCGCGCGCCGCCTTCAAGCCCCGCGCGCGCCTCCAGCCTGTTCGCCGGCCGCAGCGGTAGATACGGTACATTACGCCAGCCAGCGGGCTCTCTCGCGCTCGCTCTCGGCGCGACTCGGCGCGACTCCCGCGCGCGCGCTCCGGCCGACTCGTGCGCGCGGCGCCTGGTCTACCCCCGCGGCCGTCCCCGTGGCCGACAAGCGCGCCGGCCGGCGGGCGAGCAGTGGGACTTCCCGACGCCCTCGGCGCCTCGTGAGCGGCTGATCAGCGTGAGCTCACGCCACAGGCGCGAGCGTGAGTAGCGATCGCTCGAGCGCACAAGCAAGCATCGTCGGTCGTCGGCCTGGGGTCCGCCCTCCGTTCGCGCGTGTCGTCCGCGGTTGGCGCGCTCACTCGTATTCTGCGCGCGCCAGAGGACCCAGCGAGCCGACCGGCGGCAACCAGCAGGGCGACCGCGATCTCGGAGACGACCGCTAGCAAGGAGGCGACCAGCAAGGAGACGACCGACAGGAAGCCTTCCCGAAGGGAGACCGCTAGCTCAGAGGCGTCAAGCACGGAGACTGCTGGCAGGGAGACGACTAGTGCGGAGACGACTAGTGCGGAAACGCCTTGCACGGAGGCGACTTGCACGGAGACGAGCAGCAGGGAGACGACCGACATGGCCGAGTGCTCGGAGGAGCTGCAGCGGCAGCTTCAGGCGCTGGGCATCAACCCATCGGACGATGTGTTCCGCACGGGCACGGAGCAGTACGACCACAACGGGCTGCGCTCGCCGATCCCGCAGGAGGTGCACTTTTTGAACGCGGAGCTGCGGCGATGCCCGGTCGAGGGCGTCGGCGTCGTGCTGTGCCTCTTCTCCGGCGCGGGCTTCGTCTACGAGTTCGTGCGCACGCTGCGCAAGTGCATCTACGGCAAGGTCAAGCACGCCGTGCGGCTGCAGCTGACCCCGCACGGGACCTTCGTGCGCACCACCTTTGAAGTAGCGATTAAGGTCATGAGCAAGGTGAGTCCCGCATTCGTGGTGCGGTGTGTGTTGTCTAGGGTCTGGTGCTCACTCGTTGGTTCGTGCTGCGTGGCAGGCGATCATAGAGGAAGGCAACCTGCAGGAGAACCCGCTCGTGGAGCTGGCCGCGCAGCAGTACCTGTCGCAGCCTGGGCACGAGAACGTGCTCACGCTGGTGCGTCCGTCATGGTGGTGGTGGCGTGTGGAACTCGCCGACTGATGTTCCGATGTGTGTGTGTCCCGAGCAGATTGAGTGCTTACACGATGCAGACTTTATTTACGCGGTGCTGCCGTTCTGTAACGGGGGCGAGCTCTTCTCCGTGGTCGAGAGCGGCGGCGCCATGGACGAGCGCGAGTGCCGCCACTGGTTCACGCAGGTCATCGCGGGGCTCTCGTACCTGCAAAGCCGATACATTTGCCACCGCGATATGTCGCTCGAGAACGTGCTGCTAGACGGAGACATCTCCAAGGTGCGTGCACTGTCCTCGGCGTCTGCCGACCTGCCTTTGATGCACATGCTAACTCGTGTCATGGTCACAGATCATTGACTTTGGCCTGACGATCGGCATCCCGGTCGACTCGCACGGAATGACGTACCAGCTGCCACCCGCTGGCGCTGTCGGCAAGATCTTCTACATGCCACCCGAGGTGCGTCCGCTTGCCGCAAAAGGTGTCCACCAATGCTGTCGGTGAGAGGCTGACGTGTTGTGGTGATTCCCGCGCAGATTTACCGCAACCAGGTGCCGTTCAACGGGTTCTCGGCCGACATTTGGTCGACGGGCGTCATGCTGTTCATCATGGTGACTGGTGCCCCGCCGTTCGAGCGGCCCGACGACGCCGACCCGCGGTTCCAGATGATCGCCCGCGGCCGCCTGAGCGACATGCTCGACTCGTGGGGCATGTACCACATCTCGGCGAGCGTGCGCGACCTGCTGAGCAAGATGCTGGTGGTCGACGAGCCCTCGCGGCGCCTGACAGTGGAGGAGATCGCCATGCACCCGTGGATCCGCGGGGGCTGATTGTGGTCGTCGCCTCGAATCCATCAAGTCCACGCGAATAAATGACCCCTAACTACGTCTCTTGGCGCGTTCCTCGGCGGTCGTCGCTAGCGGTTGCTCACCCCCAGTCTGCGCGGTAGTGGAGGAACAGCTCGGGCGGTGGCGGGATCATCGACGGCGGCAGTTGCTGCAGGTCGATCCCAGCGGCTGAAAGAGGTTCCGGGGCCGGTCCTGGACCCGCGGCAGCCGCCACTGCGACCCACTCGGAGCGGAGGCCGTTGCCGTCGGCGCTGGCGTTCCCTGCACTCGAGCGCTGCGCTTGGTCTGCAGGTGATGCGAGTCAGGGATCCTCGCGACCACTCAGACACTCATATGGGACGTCCTCGCTCACCTTGGAAGCTGTCGTACCAGAGCTTGACGTTCGTCTTGTGCGCGCGGCCGCCGTTGTGCCGCCGCCGCGCATCCGGCGAGTCCTCGAAGCTCTTGTTGCAGTACGCGCACGTGAACCTGGACCGCCCCATGCTCGTCGGTCGCCTCGCCACCTTCCAAAGTGTTCTTCTGAGTGATAGTGATGGATTCAATTAAGTACGAAAATGCATGAAGATCGCCACACGCCAAGGTGTCGGCGGCCGAGCGCGTAAAACTACAGCGAGGAGCGAGCAGCAAGGAGCGAGACGCTATGTGTACGTGCCGGAGAGCGTGATGCTGGGGAAGAAGTAGGACGGCTCGTTGTTGGTCTGCCGAGTCATCCAGAGCAAACGGAAGAGTGAGTGACAGCCGACGCGACGGACAAAAGAGGAAGCGACCGAACCTGCTCATCGATCCAAGTCATGCCCTCGCGCAGCAGCACGTTGAGCGCGAGCATGCTGCGCTTCTTGTCCCAGCCGAGCTCGCGCGCCAGGATGCTCACGTTCACCATGCCGCCGGTGTTCTGCGCGAGCGACAGGATGGTCGCGTGGTCCGGACTCAGCACGACCGGCACCGTCACGATCTGCACATTCACAAACGGTCAGCGGCGAGAACAACGCCATACCTGGGGTCTGCTCGACGCACCATGGTGCGCTCCTCCATCTCGATCAGCTGGAAGCCCTCGCCCAAGACGCTCAGCTTCTTGACCGCGCGCTTGACATCGTCGTCCGTGACTTTCTGCATCATGGCGCTGCGTTTCTTGTCGAGCAGCCGCAGCAGGTCGCTCATCCCGATCAGCCCGCCGTTCTTCGGCCTGCAAAGCCCACACACAGTCGGTTATTGAGTCTCATTCTCGGTCGATGACGGCATGCACATAGCAATAGCAGTGGGGCTAGTTCGAAGTACTTCGTAGCAGTTGAAAGGTAGTTGCAGCGGACGCACCTGGTGAGGATGCACACCTCGATGATCTGCACGGCGAGCTCGTAGTAAAAGTCCCCGACATCGAGCAGCTCGGACCAGAAGCCCTTCTTGGAGGCCAGCGGGTCGACGCCGATCTTGGCGCACATGGCTTGGAAGCGGCGGCGGAACTCCGGGTCCTTCTTGATATTGCTCTTGTACTTGACGGCGAACTGCTGCAGGTTGGTGCGGAACAGCTCGAGCTGCGCCGACACGTGCGACAGCTGCGACTCCACCAGCGCGTCGCCCACCTCGGTGAACTGCTTGGCCTGCTCCTGCTTCTTGCGCACGGCGCCGATGCCCACGCCGCGCCGCAGCATGCTTGTCGCTTGGTCGGCTTGGTGGTGATGAGGAGGAGGAAGATGATGGCGGCACACCTGTGCATGTGAACGTTACTCTTCTATTTTCACCCAATCACGAGCTGTTTCGTGGATTTTCGCTGGCGTGCTGGCGTGCTCCAATCCGGAAACCTCCAATAATAAATGTATTTTCCCTGCTCAGTCAAATCCAGACCTGCTCTTCCCAGCGAAAACCGAGCTGTCCATAGAACTCGACAACGAATCCGGCGTGAGTCCAGACTGGGTCAGTCCCCTGAACCAAAGTTATGCAGGTTTCCCGGCGGGCAACCGAGAGAAATCCTGGGGGAGAGGCCCCGCGCTGGAGAGAAAAGCGCCGTCAGTCCCAAGAAACCACAGACGGAGAGCAAGTGAGCCGCCAAGTCAAGCCGCCCGCCCCCTCGATCACCCCCGCGCCGCCATGTTCGTCTTCGACTGGTTCTACAACGTCCTCGGCTACCTCGGTACGTGTGCCTGGCCGTTGGTGGAGGGGGAGTGGAGGTGATCGTAGATGCACGTCCTTCGGACCGACCAACTGGACGGACGGACGGAGGGCAAGACCCCGACGAGCCCGCCAAGTGTGCGAGGAGCGTGGCGCGAGACTGACGGACGACGTGCGCGGCAGGTTTGTACCATAAGAACGCCAAGATCCTGTTCCTGGGGCTGGACAACGCCGGCAAGACGACCCTGCTGCACATGCTCAAGGATGACCGCGTGGCGGTGCACGAGCCGACGCTTCACCCTAGTGCGTTTGATTCTCTCGCGCGACGTCTTCTGCGCGGCCTGGCGTCTAACGTCGGCGTGTGGCGGTGTGTGTGGCACAGACTCGGAGGAGCTGATCATCGGCAAGCTGCGTCTGCGCACGTTCGACCTCGGCGGGCACGAGACGGCGCGTCGCCTGTGGCGCGACTACTTTGCGACGGTGGACGGCGTGGTGTTCGTGGTGGACGCGCTGGACCGCGAGCGCTTCCCCGAGTCGAAGCGCGAGCTGGACACGCTTCTGGGCTACGACGAGCTGGCCAACGTGCCGTTCCTGGTGCTCGGCAACAAGATCGACGTGCCGCGTGCCGCGTCCGAGGACGAGCTGCGCGCCGCGCTCGGCCTGTATGAGACGTACGGCAAGGAGGCTCGCGGCGACAAGGACGCCAGCATTCGCCCCATTGAACTGTACATGTGCTCGGTCGTGCGCCGGATGGGCTACGCCGACGGCTTCCGCTGGATGGCGCAGTTCCTCTAGACGCCGCGGACACACGGACGCACCGTTGTCGACCCGACTGACCGAGCAGAGGAGGAGGAGGAGCTGAGGAACTGGAGCGACGCGGACGGACGCGTCGTCCGTGACGAGGAGCGTGCGATAGGAGACGAGTGAGGGTGGAGACCGCGCGCCGCGGCGGAATATACATGAGCTCTGTGCACGTTACGCCCGCCTGCCGCTGTTGATATGAATACCCTCCACGTCTGGCGGATCGACGGACCCACATGCGGAGGATCGCGGGGCTTCATCTTCATCTTCATCTTCACCTCCGCCCAGCTGGCGGGAGCAGCAGTGGCGCCATGCGGAAAGCGGCTGGAAGTCCATGGCAGCCATTTCTTGACGCAGAGAAGGCAGGCGAGGCCTCTACCAATCGATACCATCGCTTTCGTTATGTTTTGAAAATGATTGCTCTCCTGTTGGAAGCACAACCACATCATCTCTATGAAACTATAAGAGAGTGAGAATGAAAGTGCAAAACTGTTCTTAACTCCCCACCGCGTTCGTAACAAATCAGACCCGCCCTTTCTTGGTTGCCTTTCTCGCTCGCAGCCCCAACGACCGACCGCCACTTTCTTCCCCGCCCGCCGCCTCGGAAGTCGCGAAAGGTGAGCGGACGGCGAGCGGACGGCGAGCGGACGGCGAGCGGAAGGCGAGCGGAGGAAGCCCAGACCGGAGCGGAAGCCGAGGGAGCTGAGCCAAGCGGAGGACCCAAGCGGAGGACCCGAGCGGAGCGGAGGCGGCGCGTGCTCGTCCTTACGCTCGTCCGCGTGCTTGTAACTCGTCCGCGTCCCCCAGTCGTCGACCGAGCGCCGCGCCGGACGAAGACGCCACCGCTAGTCCGCGCGGTTAATCCTCCTCACAATCATGCCGATCCCGTCCGCCTCGTCTAGGTGAGCCGCGCGCGGTACGATACCACCTTCGCTCACCCGGACTGACTCGTCGGCTCGCCTTTCAGGATCCCGGCGCCCGGCCAGCGCAAACCGCCGGCGTCGGCGATCGGCAAGCCGCCGTCTGCCACCGGTTTCGGCCTCCGACCCCCGCAGACGTTCTCGTCCGTCGCTCGGCAGCAGAGCTGGTCCCCTGGTAAGCTTACGCGCGGCGGCGCGTCCAGCAACCAAGAGAGCGCTGCGCAGGAAGACCCGTCGCCGTCCAAGCCGCGGCTCGGCTTCCGCTCCATGTCGCTCAACATCCAAGTGCCTCCCGTGGCGGCCCCGCCGCGCTTCTTGCCGCCGCTGCCTCTGGAAGACGCGCAGTCGGACAACATCCGCGTGGTGCTGCGCATCCGCCCGGTGGTGGCGGACTCGAACCAGAAGCAGGTGCAACGGCGCTGCCTGGAAGTGGCGCCGGACCGCAAGGGCGTCACGCTCGCGCCGCAATCCGCGCAAGAGAAGCGCTTCGGCTTTGACCGCGTGTTCCCTGAAACCAGCGAGCAGGACGACTTGTTCCAGAATGTGGGTCGCGCGGCAGTCGAGAACACGCTCAAGGGGTATAACGGGAGCATCTTCGCGTATGGACAGACGGGCTCCGGCAAGACGTTCACGATGCTGGGCGGCTCAGGACTCAGCAATGTGCATGAGCTGCGCGTGTCGCCACATCGAGGCTTGATGCCGCGCATCTTTGACTACCTCTTCCAAC
This sequence comes from Phytopythium litorale, assembly GCA_023338075.1. Taxonomy (NCBI): domain Eukaryota; phylum Oomycota; class Peronosporomycetes; order Pythiales; family Pythiaceae; genus Phytopythium; species Phytopythium litorale. The sequence continues at coordinate 7,305 of JAADYB010000223.1, forward strand.
GTCTGGAAGACTCGATCGCGGAAAAGGGACCCGACAACCTGCAGGTGACCATCACGTGCTCGTATCTCGAGATTTATAACGAGAAGGTCTTTGACTTGCTGGAAGACAGCGGCTCGGCGGCGGCTCAACAGCCCAAGAGTCTGCGCGAGGACTCGAAGCACAAGACGGTTTACGTCGACCAGCTTCGCGAAGTCCCAATCCAGTCGGAAGAAGCTGCGATCGAGTGGTTGCGGCTTGGCTCGAAGAATCGACACATGGCGTCCACGGATATGAACCGCGAGAGTTCGCGGTCGCACGCTGTATTTACGATCAAGCTGGTGCAAACGGAGCGCACGACCGCGGGTGTGATGATCACCCGGAGGTCGAACTTGCACCTTATCGACCTGGCGGGCTCCGAGAAGCAGCGGCAGACGCACGTTGAAGGCCAACGATTGAAGGAGGCCGCTCAGATCAACAAGTCACTGTCGGCGCTCGGCAACGTTATAATGTCGCTGGTCGATGTCTCGAACGGCCAGAAGCGTCACGTGCACTATCGAGACTCTAAGTTGACGTTTTTGCTCCGTGATTCGCTCGGGGGCAACGCTATCACGAGCATCATCGCCACAATATCTGCAGAGGAAAAGTACTTTACCGAGACGCTGTCGACCCTCAAGTTTGCACAGCGCGCCAAGTTCATCAAAAACAAGGCGGTGCAAAATGAGGACGCCGACTCGATGGTGCCGATCCTGAAGCTTGAGATCGAAAAGCTTCGCCAGGAGATTGAAGCGCTTCGTTCCGGTGTATCTGGATCTGAATCAGCAGCCACATCGTTCCCCGATCAAGCGACAAACCTGTCGGCGATGGCGAACCAGGAGGCTCAGCAACTCGCGTTTCCACCGCCGACCCCGCCAAAGAAGAATCGATGGGAGCCAGCTCTGGATGTGATGCAGAAGCTCCTCCTTGCCAGTGGCGCCGCAACTGCCGTCGATCTCGAGGAAGAGGACAGCTACTTCATGGAGCCGCCGTCGACAGAGATGCGCTGTGAGCGACTGGAGATGCTACTGTACCGGATGATCTGTCGTCTGGAAGAGTACAAAGAAATTGCGTTCGCGCCAAGCAGACCCCGCGTCAGTCCGTCGCTGCCTCCGTCCGGGTTGCGAATGCCGAGTGTGTCGTTGCTCCAGGCCCCTCGCAAGTATGGGCTTCACAAGTCGGCAAGCAACCAGCAGTTTGAGAAGAAGGCGTCCACACACACGGACGAAGAGCTGGAGAAGCTGCAGGAGCGGGTGAAGGAGATGGCGAAAAAGACGGAAGAGCTCGAGGCGGAGAACAGCTTGTTTCGCCAGGAAATGTGCGACTTGCTGGACTGGAAGGCGCACGTGGAAGACGAGCGCGCGGTCGAAAGCGACAATGCCTTCTTCGTCCCGACCTCACCGCAGGACTCGGAAGAATCTGTCGAAGCGACGTATGAGAGCATCGACCAGAACGAAGAACTGCTGGAACTCGTCAATATGTACCGGTCACTCTTTGATGAGGTGAAGGCGATGCTTCACGAGAAGAAGCCGGTGCTCCGTGCCCCACGCAGCCCTGGTTCCGGATCGTCAGTGACGGAAGAAACGGCTTCGGTCTCGTACGCATCAGAAGACGAGAGTGAGGACCGCGAGTCCGTGATGGACATGGACAGCGAGGCAGGCTTCAACCAGGACGATGGGGACTACGAGCTTGAGATCCGGCGTATCCATAGCCTCAACAAGAAACTAGACCGGAAGCTGGACCAATACCAGGAGGCCATCCAGCGTCTGGAGAAGGAGCTGCAAGTGACGCAAGACGAGCTCGAGACATCGAGCGCGGCGACCAAGTTCGCTGAGTTCCAGCTGCAGCAAATGCGCGACCGGGCCTCGGAAGAAGCGAGGAAGAGCAAGAGCAAGGCAAATCCGGAGTCTGGGATGTTGGCTGAGATCATGCAGATGCAGCGGGAGCTCGACCGAACGATCTCGACGCAGGCGGAGGCAGAGAAGTTCCTGAAGCTCCAGCTGGAGGCTGCTGAGCAGTCGAACAGGGAGCTCCAAGCGCAGCTCAATCAGGCTGACGCGGAGAAGCGCGCTCTGGATGAAAAGTATTCCAGCGCAGTGGTCGAGTTCAATTCGCGCAAGCAGCTTCAGGACGAAGAAATGAAGCGCTTGCTGGAGCAGAAGGCCGCAGATGACGTGGCCGCGCTGAAGCGTGATCAGGAGATCGCACAGCACGACATGGAGCGTCTCCAGCTGGATCTCGGCCGCGAGCAGTCAGATGACTCGAGGAAAGCGGTTGAAGAGGAACTTGCCGCAGCGAACACTCGTATCCAGCAGCTGGAGAACGAGCTAAAAACGGGTCAAGCTGTTGGCACGCGCGCCAAGGATGACGGCCTGGCGAACTCTGCGCCACGCAACTACTTGGCGCAGCCAGAGCTGCAGCGGATGCTGGACGCGGCGCTCGCGGACAACGCGGAACTGTTGGCCACGATCCGCGACTTGCAGGTAAAGCGCCAGTCGGACAGCGCGAGTTTGCGGATGCTTTCGTCAAGGATTCACTTGGACGCTCTGCAGACAGAGAAGGCGGCGCTGCTGTCCGGCAAGGACGGCTCTCGTGAGCAAGAGCTAGCAAAGCAAGTGGGGCACCTGCAAGAGCAAGTCGACAGTCTCCAGAAGCAGCTAGTGTCGGCGAGCCCACGCGCCAAAGTAAGTACCAATTGTTAACATGCGCACTCCAGCGTTGGAGTTGACGGTCGTGATGCACCGGATCACTCGCAGCGACCGTGCCGCGGTCGGAACGCTGGACGGTGGTGGCTCACAGTGTTGCTGGTCGTGCTCGTGTGTGTGCTCGTCTGCGTGTTGGGTCTACCGGCGGCAGCGAAGTGACGAGTTCCAACGCACGCGCACGCTCAGCTCGCAGCTCCACCTGTCACAGCGAAAGGTGCAGCAGCTCGAGGCGGAGCTCACGCGCTCGCGGTCCAGCAGCGTATCCAACTCGCTCGCGACCGAGTTCTTCTGCGGGATATGAGCTCCGCTGCCGGCGCGACGGGATTGTTGTGTGCGTGAGTGCGGCAATGCGGATGGTGTGATGGACGTCGTGGTTGTTGTCTCTTCACTGATAACAGACTCATGTCGGGAGAGACAAACACGTCAGTCATCCATGAGTGCGGTACGACCCGAGATGTTGTTGATTTCTTGCGTTGGGTTACTTGCTGCGCACCTCTCGACAACTCCGATCGAGCTGCATCTTCCCCCGCTTCGTACAGCCAAACAAACAATCAACTTCGCACCACGGAGATGAACCGCGTCGGTCCAGACGTCATGAACGACATTCTGTCCAGAGACCAGATGAGTACCGTCGAGGATTGTCGCCAGCAATGCAATGCTGCCTGTGTTCATCTGCGCTGCAGCTCCACCAAGACGCCCCGAAACTTTCCTCGAGACTGATCGCAGCCACAACAAAGCCGTTCAGCCTCCGCAAAGCAGTGCTGACGTGGCTTGATGCAGATGCTCTTTCCCGACGCCATTGCAGGCGATCCTCTTCTTTTGAAGAACGAGTGTGCTCCCCTGAGGCACTTCTATTGGCGGAAGTATCACTCCAGTCCGACACATTCCATGGTTGAGCAGGCCAGTGGATTCTCAAGCAGACGCGCCGTGGGTTGGCGTGGGTCATTTCACTGGCTCCGAAAGAAAGACTAGATCAAGTGCTCGTTCCAGTGTCCTCACGATGCAGCCTCTTTCATGGTGCACTGGCGTCGAAATGATGCGCCACGAAAACCAGTGCTGTGCGCGTTTATGATTGAGGATCAACTCAGCAAGCTCGGTTGAGAATGGTCGAAGCCGGTGGCTCCGCGATCGGTCTGTCGGGTGGGTCGATGTTCAGAGCGTCTTTGACCAGGCGCGTCTGCAGACTGCACGGCTTCATCGTTCATACCAGATGAAGCACTGCTATATCTTCAACGTTCTCTTCTGACCGGCGCCATCGTCGATTGCAGAGCCTCGCTGCCCTAAGGTAAAGTCGATTGCTGCATAGCTGTTCGTGCTCCGAGGCATTAAACGCTCTCCGACAGTACTCGTACTCAAGTTCGCCAGCCACACACAACGCTCGGCCCAGGGCATTTGATTCCGTCCTTGTTGGACGAGCCATGGGTGAAAATCATGCGGGCTGATCAGATCTCTCGCACATGCAAGTGAGAATGCCATTAGATCTGCCCGCAACAACACCTTTTTCTCGACCATTAGTGTCTTTGACTGTCTCCATTCCCTCACACACACAGAACCAGCTCATTCCTCAACTCTCCTGCCACGACGCACACGGCGCACCACGTAGCATGAAGACACTCAAGATCAAGAACCGCTCGGCATCTCCGCTCTACTTCGTGTTCTGCACGATATCCACGTGCACGTGTAGCGTCTGCTCAGAGTGGATCGACTGCGAGACACTCCCAATTGTTGGCTGGGGAGGTGCCACGTATGGCAAACTCCAAGTCGAAGGTTTCGCGGAGAGGACCGATCGCTTTTGTGAACGATGGGACTGCATCGGCGCGTGCTTCTTCGACTCGGTGCCGACCGTTCGGAGGGAAATGTTGTTCGACTACGACGAAGGCTCGAATTACACGATTGGGGACGGCAAGGCGGAAATGAGCTTCACCTTCACTGGACAAAGCAACGTTCAGTCTGGCGGCCTCAAGTATCTCCGCATGCAAAACAACGGTGCCGAAACGCTCTTCTTCGCGTTTTGCACCACCTCGATGTGCCAGTGCCATATCTGCCAAGAATGGCTCGTGTTCGAGACGATCCCAATTGTCGACAAGCCAAACTGGACGGTCGGCCGGGTCATCGTCGACCCATTCAGGTCCCGGACCGAACGCTTCTGCTCGCAGTGGGACTGCATTGGCGCCTGCTTCTTGGGTTCGTGGCCATCCGAGATCAAGAGAGAGATGCTATTCGACTATGACGAAACGAAGGACTACACGATCGGCGGAGGCAAGGCGGAGCTCAGCTTCACACACATGATACCACAGCCTGCGTCAAACCAAGTGTTGCACCGCAACAGCATCGACAGCAACAACAGAAGAAGCACAGCCAACAGCGATCCCAGTAGGCGGAGGGTGAGTGGTGCTTTCCATGCGGGGACAGGGATCATTAAGGCTGCATCTGCCGTGAATCAAGCGTACCAAGGTGCTCAGTTCATCAACGACGTTTTCGACGGCACGACGGGCCCAGAGGACAATGGCGTCGCGGACGTCATCGGCACTGCACTCGAGAGTGCGGAGTGCACAATTTCATGACGCCGATTCTCATGCCCGTCCAACAAGGGCTCGAACTCGTTTTGTCTGCTTGTCAAACAAACAAAAACAAACAAAAACACGAAATGTCCTCTGATGAGTGAAGACCCAAGATGGCGTTGATGTGCTTCACCGACTGAGTCCCTCTACATCTCTCGGTCGATGCAGCGCAGCGTTGTGCTTTCCATGTCGCGGTCAATGATCAAATCCACCTCAACTCTCTCTCCATGCAACGACAATGACTTGAGCAGCTTGAGCAAACGGCTTCAGACATTCTCGGGACTGGTCTCACTGCAGACCAGCAACTCGACGAACCACCTACAGTTCGACGCACAACGAACTAGCTGTGTTGAGCAGTGACGTCTCAACGCTGCTCCGCAGATTGAACAACTTGGCGAGATCGGAATAGCATTAGATAAATGATTACTTTGTTCTACAGCGCGTACTGCAGGACGTTGGACGGCGACATCGCGCGGCGCTTGTAGAAGAGCACGTACGCGGCGTCCGTGACCACGTCGCCAGCGGCGACTTCCGACACCTTCTCGTCGTCGAAGCGCAGCCACAAGTCCCGCATCTGCACGTTGCAGTCGTCGCGACCGGTGAACAGGTGCGCGCTCTCGCTGAAGTCGGCGTCGTAGCGACAGCACGCAGTGTAATGGCCGCGTGTGAGCCCGCCGACGTGGTTGGCCACCGCGTACAGGTCGTACACGCTCGCTGACGCCGTTGCAGTGGCTGCTGCTGCCTCGGGTGCCACCCAGCGCGAAAAGTCGAGCCCGACAAGCGGAAAGTCGACCAGCGCGCGCACCTTTTGCTTGTGCTGGTTCTCGAGGTACTGGAACCGCTTGAGTTGGATCATGACGAGGTCCGGCAGGCGCCAAATGTCGCTCGTGCGCGTGCCGGCGCGGGGCACGCCGCACCTCTCGCATATCCAGTGGTCTTCCACCGAGATGGTCTCCTGCTTGAGGAGCGCATCCATGCACTTGGCGATCGGCACAGAGTTCGACGCGGCTGGCATCCCTTCCTGGGCATCACGAAGCGCTTCCACCATCGCTGCCGGGTAGTCGTCCGCCACTTGGTTATCGCGACCAGCGTACAACTTGTAGTCCTTCCAGTCAAGAGTCAGCACGCTTCGCGTCGAGAAGTGCTGCAAGAGATTACTGACATCGACAGGCAACTCGACACCACTCGAGCTGCCGACATCTTCGAGGTTCACGACCCGAACGACGTACGGTAACCGAGCGGCCCAAGCGCGCGCGCAAGCGTCTTCGTCGTCGGCATCATCGCCATTATCGCTCTCCTCGTCATTGTTGTCACGCCCCGAGTTCATGCGATGCGGTCCACGCGCACACTTGAACAATTCCGCAAGGCGCGCGGTGTCCCCGCTGAGGCGCAGGAATCGCGAGACTTGCAGCAGAATCGCCTTGTGCATGTCAAGCGCCGACTTGTTGGACGCGACTGTCACAAACAGCGGCATGCCAAACACCTCGAACGCCTGGTGCTGCCGTCCCTCCAAGGTGTCTGTCCTCTCGCGCGTCGGGATCTCGAACAGCGATCGCTTCGACAACAACGACATCTTGGAGCCGGCTAGCTTGCCTTGCATTCGCACCCGCACGCTCGGTGACGACCGACGCGCGGCTGCAGCGCGTTGCGATACATACCGATGCACGACTTGCACCTCGAACACCTCGCTCACTTGCTTTGTTCGTGAGTAGAGTGGAAGCATGCGGCCTTCGTTCCAATCCCCAGGAGTGAACCATTTGTTCCACTTGCTGCTGAGCGCGTCAAAGTGCACGCACACCTGCTTGCAGTTGACGGCGCGCATGAGATCGCGGCGCGTCGGGTCGCTCGACGCGAGCTTCAAGACACGGTTCTGGACCACTTCGATGACCGTGCCAGCGTGCCAGTCGTCGCGAGGGCCGATCGCGTCGATGCGAGAGCCCACGATGAGCTTGTCGAAGCTTGAGACAGTGGTTCTTCGGATCGAAGCAAGTCGCTTGGCTTCATGCCGCGACTGGTTGTCCACTAAGCACGGATCAATGAGAGCTGATGGCACCGTTGGGATCTCCTCCAGCGTCCACGCGCGCTCGTAGGCATACAGAGAGCTGGAGCCAGCAACGTTCTCGACGAGTTCATCCCCATCGATGACACGCTTGATGCGGTTGCGCCGCACTTCTACGACGATGAACCGGTTGCCCGCCTGGTGATTGTTCGCGGACGCGATGCGGTCGCAAAGATCCGTCACACAGCTGCCGCGCTCGAGCCAAAAGGCACTCACAAGAGCACGGGCACCTCGTTGCTCATTGGCAGCGTCGGGACTACTCTCGTCACGTCCGCGCCAACGAACTTGCAACACGATCTTGACTTCGACACGGACAAATTTGGCCTCTGGGATTGGTAGGCTGAAGAATAAGCTCGGGTCGAACGTTACCTTGCGCTCACCACACGTCCCACATACCGTCACGGACCGCAGCTGGCCGTGGAACAGATCAACGACAACTGAATCGTTTCGCTGACGATGCGCAAGCCACGACGAATCTCCAATCGTTTCGTCAGGTGACAAGCCTTCTGCATCATCGGCATCATCGCTACCCGAAGCGATGCTGTTGTCGCCCACAGTCAAGTCGTTGCTGACGACAGCGTCGAGCTGGCCGAAGCACCCGCCGAATCTCGAGGACGACGAGTGGTGCCGGTCACTTGAGCCGTTCGATCGATTGCCAGCCCGGTTCAAGTCCTCGTGAAGGCTGTCAAGCAATGACACCATGAACTCGTGCGAGTCGTATTGCCGAGTCTCCTCGAAGTGGTGGCGGAATTTGATGAACTCCTCGCGGAACTTGTTTGGGATGAAATAGCTCATGTCGCGCTCGCGCCAAAGTGCCTGCACCAGCCTCGAGTACGCAACGGTAACGAGTCCGCGGCTTCCCAGAGGGTTCCTCTTGTTGATGTCGTCCTCAAACCGGTGGGACAAAAAATACTCGCGGAAGACTGGCGAGTGTCCGATGCACTGAAGCGCAGAGTTCATGAAGCAGGTGTTGCCCAAGTTGACGAGTCCCGTCGCACGGACGCCGTCGTACGCAATCAGTCGCGACTCTTGCCGCAGCTTGCCGTCGATCGCACGGTCAAATCTGGGAAGGAACTTGAGCGCGAAACTTGTCGGGTGGCTCCGTGGCTCATCGTCACTATCGCGACTGTCATCGTCGTCATCAAGAGATCCGTCTCGGAGGGCGTTCCAGTTGCCGGTGGAGCGGAAACGGCGGAGAGCGCTCTCGCTGGTGACGAAGTCATTCCCAGTCGACTGGTACACCGGAATGTCTAGCATGCCGATCTTTGCCGCTTCCATCGCAGCGACTGCCCTGCGCCAACGGCTCTGGTCTTCACTCGCAGGGTCCTCGTCCATCGAAATCGGTCGGAAGTCAATCAGAACCTCGAACGCATCGCGAAAGCCAACGTCGCCAAGCGCAGCTTGTGATACCGCAGACGATGTGTCAAACGAACACTCCACCCGCCGCCATGACTTGAACTTCTCCCGTCGCACCCACAAAGAAATCTCGTGGCCGTTCACGCCAGGAACGATGCCGAGCAACTGCATCAGTCCTTGGACACTTGTTGCTGGATCAATCAGCACTAGACGCGAGAAGAGCAGATGAACACGCCGCGAGTCATGCCTCGCCACACGGATCTGAAGAACCAGCGGGTACAAATCGATCCGAACGCACTGCTGCTTCGATGCACGGGACAGGTGCGAGAAGTGGTGAAGCCCAGCACCGCCTCCGATGGTGTCGCTCTCTTCGCTTGTGTTCCTTGTCTCTGCACTTGTTGCTGGTTCTTCTGTCGATCCGGTCGAGGCACGTTCGTCTTTGGCGTGGCGCCTCGCGACATGCTCGCCACCTTTCAACTCGTCTTCAGGTTGCTCCTCATCTTCGTCATCTTGCGTGACTTGAATCACACGACGAGGTAGCGCCGGGCCGCCGCCATAAATCAGTTCAAGTCGCTGCCAAACTGTGTACGGCACCGGAACAAACTCTTCTGTCGCCAATCCGGGTTTCAAGGTGTACGACTCTTGCTCGCTGACGCAGAGCCTTGTGTTCGTGATAGGCCCTGGACGGCCGACACATTCTCGCGCTCCACTTGTGGACTCGTTAATGCCAGAATCGCGAACTGCAGTGCTACTGGTTTGCTTCGCGCCGTTAGAGTGACCAGCGCCGTTCGACCCAGCTGGATTGGAAAGGTCCACCCGCGGAGGCTGAAGCGTCTTGCTCTCGCTAGCGAAGCCCGTGAATACGCGCACTTGCACATATCGCACCCACTGCGTCCACCAATGTGCGTCGACGAGGTATGCCGTGTCGCCTTCGGTCCACGTCGCACTTTGATACTCCAGGAAGGTGGCGCCTTCGTTCATCGCTGGGCTGACAATGTCAAACGGCGCCAGCAAGACCTGCACGAGGTGCGGGAACTCCGTCGCCATCACGCGACAAAACAACTCGCGGCTCACCGCGGAACGACGAGCTGAAGGCTGCTGCTGTTGCAATAGCCGCGCTGCCAGTGTTGCCACATCCGTTGTCCCCATGCGCGCAGCAAGCCGTCGATTGCGCGCGACCAGCTCCTTCACGGTCGCCTCCATCAGTGCGATCTCGCTGGCTGACAGTTCGTCACGGGCGTTGCGCTTGTCCTGGAACCACTCGAAAACAACTTCTGCTTGCTGGTACACGGCGGCAGTGGCCTCGCCACTCTCATCTTGTGGTCTCAGACGGCATCGCGCGAGCGTCGCGCACAGCGCCGAGAAGGAAATGCGGTGCAACTTGCCTCGATCCAGGAGCGCGAACGCCTGCCGCTGCACCTGCCGACTCACGCCCGCCAGCATGGGGAACAGCCGCGCGAGCGCCGAGCGCTTCTCGATCTCCAGTCGCTCATCTGCGCCGCTGCGGAAGAAGAAGCGCTTACTGCGCGTCAGCAAGAACTCCACGTACGCTGCGTCGTACGGCTGTCCTTTCTTCAAATGGCCAGCATGTCCATTCTGGTCTTCCCGGCTCCTCCGCCGCGCCGCGGTCTTGCTGACGGCATCGTTAAGGACGAGCGGGGCCTTGTGCACCGCCAGGTGGACCAGTCCGCGCAGCACGTACAGCTCCGGGAGGCTCCACGAGTCGACGAGCCGGCGCTCGCGCCGCTGGCGCCGCAGCTCGCGTAGCGCCGAGCTGCGCGTGGCGTCCGCCGGTCGGCGCCGGCGCCGCTTGAACAGCCTGCGCAGCGGCGAGGCCGACGCGGACGAGCGCGAGGAGGACGACCGCGAGGGCGACAGGGCCGACCGGGCGCTCATCCTGCGCTCCGATCGCGTTCTGGCGGTCGCTGGCTGAGCTGCGAGGCCGGGAAGACGTCGATGGAAGCCTGCAGAAGCCCGTCAAACTTCGCGGAAGAACCCGCGCCTGGGGAAAGTCCGGACGCGCTTGACGCTGGCTGAAGGCGACGCCTTCGACCGGGAGGAGGAGGAGAGAGGATGGCGGAGGTGGAGAGCGAGCGCTGGCGCCGGGAGGGACGTCTGGGGCCGGCGGGGAGGCGTGGAGGCGGCGAGTGCGGCGGCGTGGGGAATGCCGGCCAGCGTCTCGTCCTTCGGCTTTGGGTTTGCCTTCGCCTTTGCCTTTGCCTTTTTGCTTTTCTTCTGAGATTTTGGACACTGCAACTTTGGCGGAGAGGGAAATCACTTGGGAAAAGAAAGGAGGAGAACAAAAAAGTATGTTTACGACTCTTTTTTTTTTCACTTTCTTCCGCCCAAGGGAGAGGAGCGGTGTCACTTGGCATTTGTAAGTGACTGGAGGATTTTTTGTTGTTGAGATGGACCAATGCGAGTCTTTATTGCGGACGCTGACCGGTTCCTGCCGTGGCGATTTGGCATGGCAAATCGCCGGCAGCGGCCAGTGCACGGCGGACCATGCGCCGGCCGCTGAGTTCAGCGCTCAAGGTGCTCGTCGTCTTCTGCCGGCATTGAGGCGACGCGAATGCCAAGCTCGGGGGTAAATTGCGACCACAACATTTTGAAGGGTTGCACCCAAGGTGGCGCCTGCTGGTTCCAGTATGCGAAAATGCCGGAATGGTGGATGGAGACCGGGAGGACGACACGAGCGGAGAAATCAGCGCGCGCAAGCAGCAAAGCCCAGCACCTCGCTGGTTATCCTCGCCATTCCATTGAACGAGTGTGTGCCTTCAACTTGCAGGAGCACGACGGAAAGCGTTGGCGTGGCATTTGCATTTGCCTGTTCGTCGTAAAGTTCAGCCCGGCGCTTCTCTTTGCTTCGAGATTTTCAGTGGCGGCCGTTTTGCGTGGGACGAGAATTCAGTTCGCCCGACGATTCAAGAGCAAACCTGTCCGCATTGACCCGCAGCGCCACAGTCTGCGAGGCGGCACAGTCCGCGAGGCGGCACTTTCCCTGCAGGTACCTCAATATGATGGCATGTTCCATGCGGCATGCTGCAGCCTGCGGGGCGAGCGGCGGCGCGTCTGGTCCGCATTCTTCCCGCCGCACCTGCGTTCAGACTCGCCTCGCCATTCCAGACCTCGTCCATGCTCGTCAACCACACTTCCCTCTCCAAGAGCATTCGCTCCGTAACTGTATTTGACTACCCGGTCGCCCAACTCGACTCCCCGATCTTCCCATTCCCGATCTTGAAGCGGCACAGCCAATGGAGGCGGCCGACGTCTTGGACCGCGCGCGCGGGCTGAACGCGGAGCTGCCGATCGCCCGACTATGGCGCGTGCTGCGTCTGTACCGCACGTGGATCGACGCGGGCGGCGGCGGGTTGTCCGTCTCGCCGCACGAGCTCGCCGCCGCGCTCGAGCTGCCGAGCGAGCGCGATGCCTCCGTCGAGTTCCTGGCCCGCACGTTCGCCGTGGAGCCCGCGCCAGGCCAGCTCCGCGTGGACCTGGTCACGCTGCTGACGACCGCCGCGGTGCTCAGTCAGGGGTCGCTGGAGGACAAGGCGACGCTCGTGTTCTCGCTCGTGGACTTGGACACGGAGGATGATATCGCCGAGCACGAGCTGGCGCTGGTGGTCGCGACCTGCAGTGACGGACTGGCGCGACTCGGAGTCGTGGAGAGAAGAGAGCAAGTGGCCGAGACGGACGCGGTGGCTATCGCGTACGAGGCGTTCGCGTTCGTGGGCATCGACGTTGGCGACAAGATGAGCTTCTCGGCGTTCATGAAGTGGCTCTCCTTCCACCCGCGTCCACAGGCGCTCTTCGATCGCCTCAGGTGCCTGCCGATCAGTATGTTGTGGGGTTGGTTTATCGTTCTAACTGGTGGTGATTGGTTGTCGGTAGCTGCATCTTTTCCATGTGTGATCTTGCCAAGCAAATGCAGCGTGCCTTGCAGAGCCACGAGAGGCTGGCGGACGAGGACCCAGTGCGGTATTACCAGTGGGTCCACCTCAAAGCGTCAAGAGATCACCTTGAATCCATCCACGTCGTCACAGGCCCGGTCGTCGGCAGGGTTCGTGCTGCAACTTGGAGGTCGATCTAGCTTGAACGAGTCTCTGATTGAATTGCTGCACTGGCAGGTGACCGAGTCGACGGCGAATATCTTGCTGGAGGTCGACAGAGACGTAGTTCTCAAGTGCTTCGCGTTTCCTCACGTCGGAACTGCAACGAAGAGTGCAGATATCCGGGTGCAAGAGTGTTTGCTCACTGCTTTCGAGCCGCTAGTCATTGTGATGTCAGGACTATCGCCCGGGACGACGTACATGTTCCGTCTGCTTGGCGTTTGTCGCTCTGATCGGGAGCAGTGCGTTGCCTCCGTCTCAACCTTTCCATTGCGGTGCTCGAGTGACGACGCGTCGAGCGATGCGAGCAAGCGTATTGATCGTCGACTGACCCTGAAGCTCGTTAATCATTTGGATCAAACTGACGCGAGCCGGTTCTCAAACGATGAACCAGGCGAGAGGCACGCGGCGCCAACCGTCGTTGTACACTACGGCCTGCGAATTCTTCAATCACGAATCGCGGGAGTCCTGCAACATCTTCACAGCCAGCATGGACAGGTAAGAAGTACTTTCACTCCCTTCCCCACTCCTCTGAGACTTGTATTATCGACGCCCTCGTTCAGAATCAAGAAGCGTTTGCGGCTACGATTGGCGACCTGCTCAAGGAGTGCTTTCGAGGGATCTTCGTTCACGCAGGAATGACTTCGCTATTTCGTTCGAGCTCCAACTACTTCATGGATTCTTCGGCAGACATACTTGGCGAACTAGAGCCTTCAGTGATACTGGATACGCCTCGCTGCCGTCTTCTTCAAACACTCACCCATCGTGCATGGGAGATGTATTTCGGTGCGCTGTGGGGTCAACCTGACGAAGATGTTCGCGCTTTCGACTTGGCGGGTATAGCCGTCCTCATTCATTGTAAATCTGTTACAGCAGGCACGGCAGTGGTAAGCGCTCATAGGTGTATTGCTGAATTCTGGCATGGCTGAACTGAAGGCATCTTCCGTGATTTTTGGTGCGATAGGACGTAGCAGCAGCTGCAGCAGCACAAATTGCGTCGGTCGTGAAGAATCTGCCTCTCGTCTCAAATGTTGTCATTGCCACCGATACACCTTTGATCCCGGACCCGACTCAGTCGACGCAAGTCGCGTTCGACGAAGCGATATCATCGACGTGTGCAGCCCAGTGGACTCTGCTGCAGGCACTTGTTGAACTCAGCAAGGTGGAACTGGACATGAGGCTGCACCTGGCAGCATTTTCGCACTGCGGTGGCTACCAGACGTTGATCAACGTGAAAGATACCAAAGTCAGCATCAATCAGCTGGTATGCGGACCGAGCAACAATGTCTTCAACGTGCGGATGGCGTCTCTTCATGAACGGAATCGAGGGAAGATCACATCTGGGGCGGTGACGCTGCAGCACAGCCAGCTTGAGTTCAGACCTCATGTCGGACAGATTGCGTTTTCATACGAGGTCAAGAAGTCAACGAAAGTGCGGCTAACTGCCGCCGGATCTGGTCGGATGATGCTGAGTTGTTCGCCGTTCGATCATCAGCCAGAGCTGACGGTACGTTTCCGTAGCGACTGACTTGGCATGTTGAACTTATGATGATAACGATCGTTAAACAATGTCCCTTCGCTCAGCTAGGTCCAATCGTTGGCTTCGTCTCGCACTCTTCTGCCAAGATCATGGTTGAGGCAAGTGACGACGTTGAAGTCGACTGTGTGCTCACCGGTCGCTTGATTGAGGACACAAAAGTCGTTCGGCGATGTGTTCGGGCCAATCAACCGACCATCTTCACTTTCGAAGAATTGAGACCAGGAAGCATGTATGATGTTTCATTCCCAGTAAGTCATGGTTGATAATCGCCTGGCGTATCGCATGAACTAATCGCTGCTGCTGCTGCTGTTGTTGTCGAAGGGAATGGCTTCGACAGAGGACGGAGCAATCGTGCAGACGCATTTTTCACGCTCACCAGCGTTTCGACTGGTAATCATTTCGGACGATGCCGCACTCGACGGGTCCATTTTCGAATGGACCGCGGCATCCAGCGCGCATTCTTTTCTGCACGACGTCTCCGGCAACGTATTAGATCCAGCAATCGACTTGCAAGCAGATTTGGTACTGCACCTCGGATGCATTGCGTCCATGACGCAGATCTTTAGCTCCGTGTTGGAGTCATGGCGCGCACAAGCCCCGGGAATTGAACATTCCGAAGATCTTGTACAGGCTGTTCGAGATTGCGTCCGGCGCCACTGGAACTTGAGAGCGAATCGCGAACTCTTCTCTCGCGGATCCCATTGGTTTTCGAGTGTTGGGGTGATTCGATCCCTTCTCACGCGCTATGATGTCCCACGTGAGATCCTGCGCGTTGTCTGCAATGTTCTCGCCGACTATGAGCAAGTTGGGTCCGGATGTGCGTCCGGCACCTTACCCGCCGAGCAAATTGCGTTTCGTCTGCAGCGCGGAGTCGTGCTCCTTGGGCTAGATACGATGCAGGCGGTGATGACCAGCGATAAGACCAACCATTTTGGACAGTTCTCAGGCACTCTGGTGTCTGCTTTGCAGTGGGAATCCCTCGAGTATTGGCTCGGCGGCGATCTTTCAACTGATATTGATGCCGAGGTCAACACCTTCGTCATCACCAGCGATATTGGACTGGTGAACATCGGCGACATCGCACACAGTAGCGAAAAGAGCACGCTTCCTCTTCCACCTGTGGCGTCGTCATGGAGTGAACACCCAAGGGACCTGCTTCGCCTACTAGGTCTAATCTTCCGTCGTTTGCACTCTGTACGCATTCGAAACCATCACATGTGTTCCCATGCACTGCTGCCAGCTCTAACGATATGTTGTGTGTCCACGCAGAGCCCGATATCGTGTGTGCTGTTTGTTGCCAGTGGTCCAACTTCGGCCTGCTACACCGTAAGAGAAGTCTCCAGTAGCCTTACCTTTCAGCACATTGAAGTCGGTCCGGTATCGCAAGCTGCAGCTCGAGTTTCGTCAACTGCGCCATATCGTGAACCGATTCGAATCGGAGATGGCTACACGATCGAGACTCATCCCGCTCAAGAACGCACAGAGGATTCGTCAAGGTGCCACTACTCGGCAGTCGACATTGTTCCACATCCTCTTGGCTCCGAGGTGTTTGTGCGCCACTACGCTGACAGTCAGGCTTCCGCGAATATTGTAGTTGGGCCCGTCATTGGTCGAGTAACTACAAGAACAGCACGGATACTCATCGAACTAGATCGGCAGGTTGAGAGGCTTCTCTGCGTCCTAGTTGACTCTGCATCCAGCCAAAGGTTGGAGCTGTTTGTTTGCATCTCCTCGGAGGGGGAGGCATTCGCTCAGATGTGTTGACGTTTATGCGTGACGACAGGATCACGACCGAAACTTCTGTGAAGGCCTTCGATCCGACAGTCTTGAAGGTTGAGGGTCTTCGACCTGGGACTCGATACCGCGTCGAGTTTGAGGTAAAGTAGCCCAAAATCTTTAGATCGTATACGTGCGCTCATCGAGTTGGCATGTTGTTCGCGCAGGGTATTATGAAGGGCGATGAGAACGACACTGACCCCATTTACGTCAGCACACCACCACTGTATCCCTTGACGACGGATTGGCTCGTTGTCAACCACAACGTTCCCTCAGAGTTCATTGCCAAGCCTACCGATCCAAGTGAGTTTGCGAACGACAGTTCTTCGTGCTGGAACCAAATTATGACACGAGGAATGCGAGCATACACCGCGCAAGCTGGTGCAGTCACAAGTCATCGGAATGGCGACTCCCTCGGCAATCACAGCGATGCTTTTCACCCTCGCTTCAACCCGTGGCACCACATTCACGATGAAATCATGTCAGACCCGATGACAAGCCCACAGCTCCTGCTTCACCTTGGCGGGCAAGTTGACATGCGACAAGCTTTCGCTGATGACGAGTTGGTGGCTCTCGTCCAACGCGTTGCGCCACTTCAGGCACTCGGCGGCGGGCTGACTGATAAGCAAGTGGACTCCGAGCTCGATAGGGTCCGTCGCTACATGCGCCATCGAATGCAAGAAGTGTACCGTGTATACTGGGGGACACCGCTCATGAAGACAGCGCTTGGTCAAGCCAGCAACTTCATGTTCCTCGACATCGCGGTGGATGTTTTCTTCACAAGTGCGGCCAGCCTTCGTGGCATACTAGTCAAGAACGAGGTACCTGGCGCGATGAAACTGGATGAGGCCGCGCTACAATGCACAGCAAGCCTGTTGCAGGGCGTCGCATTTGAGCTGTGGCAATTGTATCAGAACCAGCTCTGGACCGACTTGTTAGAGCGCGATCTCGAGTTTGGCAACCGTAGCAGCTTGAACAAGCTCGCAAGCTCATCCACGTTCGGGCTCACTCGGCTGGTGTTCATGAACGTGAACCCTGAAGTGCACGGGTACTGTTCCAAGATGGAGGTCAGCAAACGTACAAAGGATTCTGAGAACCAGTTTTCAATGGCTGGAGCAGATGATGGTCGCCCAGACACCAGCGTCGATCCGGTCAGTTTGTTTTCAACAGCGACGTGGAAGGTTCTTGAAGAGGTCGCGAGCAATACCACAACGGAATCCAACACCTCCAAGCAAAAGACAGGTCCCTCGAAGCTCGCCATTCAGCAATTGGTGGTGGTGCTATCGGCTGATCTTGTGGAGTGGGGTGGCACAAACACGTATCCCGAGCTTCGTCCACAGATTATTCGATTACTAGAGACAGTGCTCGCATGGAAGCTGCGTGAAAGCGAGAGAAGGGACGTGACCATGATCGGTCGAAGTACCAATGGGTCGTCGATGAGCTACACCATCACCGATGAAAAGACCAACGAGAAGGTTCGTTTGCTGGTTGTCGGCTCAGTCAGTCAGCCTCGAGAGCTGATCAAGACAGCGAAGCGAACTGCTGTGGGATCTGCAGTTCCAAAGACGTCTTCACCCATGAAAGGGCACTTTTCCAAGCGATTCACTTACTGCACTGCAATGAGCGTGGCTGCCGCGACGGGTAAATCAGGATCAGCAAAAGCCAGCAATGAACCAGTGCCAGGTTCGACTAGATCACCTCAGCTAGCTGACTATCCAGCTGTCTTTCGCTCGTTTGCAAGTTTCCAGAACCTGACAGACCTCCGCCGCGGGTTCCTCGACAACAATCTTCACTTTTTCCCGCCGAAAGTCTCGCCCAAGGTCACCGTCGGCCCAGTGCTTGGACGAATGACGATGTATTATGTCAGTTCGGTGATTCCCTCTACCACTGAAGGGGATAGCACCATTACCGAGAAGGAAGCAAGCCCCGAAGATACCCCACCGGAGCAGGTGACGTGCTTTATCGCACTCCTATTGCTGCTAGAGGTTAATGCGAGTGCTCGAGTGACCTGCATTGTGGTGGATGCACTGGCGTATCAAGAGATTCGCGTGACGGAAGAGCTGACTGCAAATGAGCCCCATATTTTCGTCATTCCCTCCCTGCTTCCAGAGCGGCGATTCGTTTATCGCTTCGAGGTGAGGCTCCAACTGTCTGGTATGCCATGACATGCATCATCCTAACTGTGTGGGTGCCTGTCAAATCATCAGGGAGTCGCAAATGCTGACACACGTCGGGGTAGCTTCCACACACCACCGCCTTCCACGTCACCAGCTCCAATCAACTTTATCTGCACAAGCTCCAACTTCCCGGACCACTTGGATGGTTCCACGGATAACTTATGGGCACCTATACGTGAGAGGGTAGCGCTGCCGTGGAGCGGGATCGATTTCGTCGTTCACGTTGGTGGACAGGTCCCCTTACAAGAAGCCGTGGTTGAATGCATCGAGTGGATCTCGCGGAAACTGAAGCAGAAACGGAGACGGAGGATGCTAACGATCGCCAGCGTTGATATCCAAGATGAGGTCGTTCGTCTTCGTGGGCAGGTTCGCAAGCGGATGCAGCAACATTACCGCCGCGCGTGGAACCTGCCGAACGTCCAAGAGGTGCTTTCGAACTGCAGCAATTGGTTTCTTCGCTCTCAGGCGGATGTAGCGCCATTCTTCGGTATGGATGGCTTTGGTGATTCGCCGGGTGATACTTCGGTCACTGCCACCACAAGACAAGCTGTCCAAATCGTTTTTGAGGAAGCCAAGCGCGTGGTTGCAGATTATCAGCTCGCATTGATGCGTGAGGTGCCGGTTGGTGACGGCGAAAGAGCGGCGAGTATCACAGCCGCTGTTGTCACTGTCACCTCTGACGGTGAGAAGAAGAAAGAAGGATACAGCGTGGCTCCGCCTCCTCAAGACGACCACGAACTCAAATCGAACCAATCCGACCCCCAAGAGGATCAACCTTTGCACGTGACAGCGCCGTCGCTGACAGAAGAGCCTGTGGATACCGAGGACTGCACTGCACAGTTGGTGCAGCATGGGAATGCAGCGTTCTTTGTGTGTGATATGCGCAGCGCTCGGCCCAATGACATGGTGACGTGCAACGGTCGACTGCAAAAACCGCTGACGCAGCAAGAGCACGCGATTATTGGCGAGCGGCAGTGGCAACTACTAGAGGTACGACAAGTGTCCACTCTCCTCTAGCTGTTCCTTTCGTTCCACTTGACATTGATCGCGTCGCTCGACTCCTTGTTCACTCAGACCGCTCTCAAAGTGAAGAAGACGCACGCGTTTGTTCTGCTCCTCGAGCTCCCATTGATCCTCACGAGCGCTGAGCAAGTCGATAAGATGCGAGAGGAACAGCGTCCTCGAAGCCAGCAAGGCGAACACGGAAGCGAGTGGAGTCTGTACGACTTGCTGAGACTGACGCAGCACTGGGTTTCGTGCCGGCGGCAGCTCGAGCAACTACTGCACGTCCTGTTCCGCTGGAAGCTCAAGCGGCGCGGACGCGACGTGCTCGTCGTGAGTGGCGCGATGCGAATCGGCATCGACTCGCTGGTTCGTGACGTGCAGTCCGGACTGTCGCTGCGCTGTGTATCGGTGGGTCCAATCACCGCCCGAGTCGAGCCCTTCACACTACCCACTTCAGGGATCGCCTGCCCTGAATTCCTGCCGAAAACTGCTGCTTCAGCGTCAGGAAAGCCGAAGAAGACGAGCGACTCGCGGTTCAGCTTCACGCACTCGACGCTGATCGCAAAACGCAACTACGTCCTTGCCCAAGTAGCAGTTCAGCATGAAAACTCAAATCACTTGGAAGACGCGGATGAGGACGACGAACACAACGACGCCAACAGCAGTCGCTCCGCGCTCCTCAACGCCATCTTTGTGTCAGCACTCGATGCGGACCCCGTCCAGAACCCAGAGGGCGTCGCGATCGCACCGTCAGCCCACCCGGTCGACATGTACCGACGTCCGCCGTCCTGGTGGAAGCGCTACATCCCCATGGGTAGGAGCGTCTTCTGGGACGACACCGTCTTCCTCCGCGCGGCCTCGGACGACGAACTGCAGGGGCTCAGCAGCTTCATCGAGGCGGACCGCGCGTTGGCATCGGCGCTCGAGGTGTGCTACGACAAGTATCAGTTCGCGGAGGCCGCGCGTCTGGAAGAGCTCCGAAGCGCGCACGCTCGGCAGCGGATGGACCTCACGGCGAGTCTGCGGCGCGTTTTCACGGAGCTCTGGAGGCTCGTACCCGACCAGAAACGCCGACGCATGGCGTACATCCTCGACCCGTACGTCTCGGAACTGCTCATGGACCACATCCGCACCAGCGATGCGGCCATGGCGAGCTTCTTGGACGGAGGAGCAGTCGAGTTCAACGCGTTCGCGAGGCTGTGCCGCTCGGTACTCTGGAGCGCGTGCCTCTTGCGTCTGAGCATGACCTTATACGAAGAAGACCAGGCGAAGCAGGCGCGGGAGCGGTGGCATCACCGGAGGCAGCAGAAGGAAGAAGCTTCAAGCCAGCAATCAGCAAGCACCGAGTCCACGCCGACACCCGAGATGACCAAGGAGGCACGCAAGCTCGACAAGCTTGAGCGCAAGCGAGCCGAGCGCCTCCGCGAGGCCGAGGAGGAGCTCGCCATTGCGGATGAGCAGCAGCGGCTGAACCGCCTGGCCGACTCGAGGGTCGCCGCCGACGCCGAGGAGTTCGCTCGCGCATCATCCGCGCTGGAGGCCCGCGTCCGAGCCTTGGACGAGGCCAAGAAGCAGCGCGAGGCCGAGCGTGAGATGCGCAGCGAGCGCAAACAGCGCAAGCTCGAGGCCACCGATGGAGACGCCGCCAAGAAGAAGACGAAGAAGGAGAAGCCGCACACGTAACCTGACGAACTTGTCGACTGGCTGACACGGAGCAGTGATCGCCGTGACGAGTCGAAAGACGGCAGCCGACGTACCGAGGGGAGTAAATAGCTGTGTCTTCTTCTGACATGCAAATGCACAAGAGAGGGGCCATGACGGGTCCACGGGTTCGTGCCCACGTGGCAAACTACTTACTGCCTACTGCCTAGTGCTATTCCTACAAGTGCCAGCCGGGCCGTCTCAACGCCCGATCACGCGTTCAGCGCCTCGCACTCGTCGATCCAGTCCGTGTACACGTCGATGGGCGCGCTCAGGTCTGCGCAGGCGTGCCGCCACGATAGCAACCACATCAACAACAGCAACGCAGGTTAGAAGACGCCTTCGACCCACACGGACGCTCGCCGACCAGAGAATCGCCACGCACAGTGAATGGGCGTCTGGAACGACTCGGTGCACACGCGGCACGACAAGTGCCCGATGTTGCGCTCGCGATCCCTGCAAGCAGCACACGCGCCGCGTCAGTCCCTAAGGGTCGCTGGTCCAATGCCATGCCAACCAGCCAGACCGTCCGAGTCCAGGTGGAGCGAACGCACATTTTGCACTCGACGGCCTCGTCGTGCGAGCAGAAGGGGCACTTGAACACGGTGGACACGACCTGCTTCTTCTTGGTCGAGATCTTCTTGGTCGTCTTGGCGCGCCGCCCCATGTCGCCCGCTGCTCCCTGGACTGCTCGCTGGTCTCCGTCGGTGGACCCGCTTCTTGGCTTGGGGCGTGCGCTTGGTGGAGCAAATTGAGAACTGAGGGGTTCAGTATCGTGTGGACAAGTATGGGAGGTGAGGCATACCGGTATACCGGAACAGAGCCGGTATATTGCAGTCTGGAATTTGGAGAGTCCCCCAAAGCTGATACCTCCCCGAAAGAGCATCTCGAAAACCTCTGGATTCTGATAACGAGGACGATGGTGCACGACAAGTCGAGGTGCTGAGCTCTTGTGCTCTTGTTGCTTGGAATTGGAATGAGCCGACGTAGATAACTCCGAGCACCCGGATGTGCTGCAGACCATACGCGTACGAGGTTCACGCTTGAGGATCTGCGAATCTGAAACCCCGAGGATTGGAACCAGTGTGAGTTAGGCTCACGACAATCCATCGTACGCACAACATATCCCTCTGCTTATACGGACGACAGCAGCACCACCACCCACGCAGACAACCGTCCCCAAAAACAAGCATCCACGGCGACGGCGCCACCGCATCGACACCAGAGCTCTTCAAGATCTAACGTGACAACCACGATACATGTTCCCAGATAGTCTAGTTGGTTAGGATAGCTTGGTCTCACCCAGCCGACCCGGGTTCGAATCCCGGTCTGGGAGAGCATTTTACACCTCACGAAACACGCAATGAGGACGGGCTCTGATTCGACATCACTGAGCGAAATGCGGCAAACCAGCCGATTGATTCATACCATTATCATAGCCGAGCACCCAAAGCCTACATCACGCACGCACGCACGCACTCACGCACTCACTGACAAAAACCACGGACACCCTGCGCCGATACCAACCCAACGAACGCCAGCGTCTCTCCGTGACCAAGCTCCACCACCGACCGCTTCTTCTCCACGAACGCCATCTCGTCACGCACCGACACGAACGCGCTCCACACGAACAGCTGCAACAGCAGCGCGCACATCGTCGAATAACCCGCCGCCGTCTGACGTGTCGACGTGCTCTGCGTCTTGCCATCCTCGCCGCTGCTGCTACTTTTGTTGATGCATGCGTTGCTCGTAGCGGCCTTCTCGTCCGCTGCGACAATCGCCCACGTCGACATCGACACCGTCGGTGTTGACGCAGCACTCGCAGTCAACGACGACTGCATCGTTGCCAGCTCACTCGCACTACTGACAGACCCACGTCGAGCCACCGCCGATCGGTTGCAGTCGATGCCGAGGCTCTTGACCGTCGTATGGTCCTCGTCCACCGCACTTTCATCGACCGTGC
>JAADYB010000224.1:0-30227 GCA_023338075.1 Phytopythium litorale
ACGGCGGACAGAAGGGAGCCATCGTCGACCTCTTCGGGTGGCCTTACGACGACATTGCACAGGAGTGCTCGGACTTCCTCGGCAAGGCCGGCTACATGGGAGTCAAGATCAACCCTCCGCAAGAGTCCGTCCTGTCGGACGTGAAGCCCCAGAGCGGTCAACGCAACCCGTGGTACTTTGTGTACCAGCCAGTGAGCTACCGTTTGTACTCTCGTCTTGGCAGCCGAGCGCAGCTTCGCTCGATGATCCAGACATGCCGAGCCAACGGAGTCCGTGTGTACGCTGACGCGGTGGTGAACCACATGACGGGTGCGGGCAACGATATCCTCAACCATCGCTCGGACAGCAGTGGCACATGCTACACCTGGGTTGGCACCTCAAGCTCCATCGACTCCCCGTACTTCACGTACACCGACACGTTCGGGACCAACGACTACACGGGGTACCGCGCGGCGCTGGAGTACCCTGCTGTCCCGTTTGGCCCGTCAGACTTCCACTGCGAACGATCCATCACGGCGTGGGACGACGCCTTCCTGCTCCAGTACGGCTGGCTTTCGTCTCTCACTGACCTCAACACGGGCAAGACGTACGTGCGCGAGCGCATTGCTCAGTACATCGTCGATCTCATGGGCATCGGCTTCAGCGGGATCCGCGTGGACGCTCTCAAGCACATTGGTCCCGACGACTTCGCGGCTATCATGGGGTTGTTCAACACGTACATGGGTGGCAGTCTCCCGGAGGACTTCCTCGAGTGGGGCGAGGTCGGGATTGGCGGAGAGGCCGACCTGCTCGCTTGTAACGCCGACTCGGGCTACAACTTCTACGAGGGCATGGATGCTCTGTTCGCGTCCAACGGGATCTCGACCACGGACATCGCCAAGCTCAAGATCTGGTCGTCAGAATACCCGACGTACATGCCTGCCTGTGGCTCGTGGATCTTGCCGGCGTCCCGATTCGTGATCCAGAACGACGACCATGACCAGCAGTTCGACTCCACTGCGCGACCGATGGGGTCGCTGGGCTCTGTCTTGGTGACAGCCAAGGACGTGGACACACACCGCGGGTTTGAAGTCAACCTGTTCAGCCGCACAGATGCCGACTGGCAGGTCAAGGTCGTGCTCAGCTCTTACACGCTCTTCGACAACGGAGCCGCTGGTTTCCCGGACGGGTACTCGGACTGCAGCGGGTCTACCAGCGACTCGTGTACGCTCAGTGTGCCGTACGAGAAGGCCTTCCAGTCTGGCTCGTGTGGCTACACTGTCGAGGACTTTGCGGGCGGCAAGTACACACGCGTGCACCGCGACCTGTCGATCGTGAACGCGATGCGCTCGTGGGTCGGCCTCTCGGCGACCACGTACTCGGACCTGGGTATCACTGGAAGCTGTTAGTCTTATCGATCTCGATGGATGCTACTCAGATCAGGGAGGGAGGATCAATCGTGAAGTAAATGGACGGTGAATGCGTCAAGACATCATTTGCATCGAGTGTGATACAGCATTTATTGGGTCGGTCTGCGGAGTTGCTTGTGCATGCGAGCGACATGGGGATGCATCTTCAGTCACACGCTCTCCTCGGCGCCTTCCGGCAGGTGGAACCACTCGCCGTCCTCGTACTTGAGCTTCTGCTGGCGGAAGAGCTTGGATTTGAGCAGCCAGCCGACGGCGGTGCCTGCCGCAATCGACGAAAGCAACGTGAGCGCAGTCGCGACGATCTGCACGAGGCCCTGGCCGAAAGCCGAGCGGTACGCTCTCGCCTCGTAAACCTGCTCCAAACCATCGCCGTAGTATTTGTCCGAGATGGTCATAGTCGCCAGGGCACAGGCGAGCCCACCAATCACTCCGGGCATGCCATGCAGGTTGAGGATCCCGGCCGAGTCGGACAGCTTAATATGCTTCTCGAGCGTGGGAGATGCCATCTCGTAGCCACATACTGACACAAAGCCGGCAAGCAGGCCGATCAAAATGCACGACGCGGGACTCAGGGCGAGGTCACAGCTCGAGCCAATCGCCACGCCGCCAGCAAGCGTCGCGTTCTGCAGGTGCACCATGTCGAACTTGCGCACGGTCGTGAGCAGCTGGGTCGCCGCGAACGCGGAGGCGCATGAGGCGGCGATGCTGAAGACCGTGTTCACCACGGCGCGCTCCTGACGGAAGCCGTCGTCCGGCACCATGGCGGCGTTGAATGACGGCCAGTACATCCAAAGGAAGAGCGTGCCGACCATGGCGAAGATATCCGACGTGTAGCGAGAGGTGTTGTGCGTCTGCTCGTGCTGCGCAGGCACGCCCATCTGGAGACTGAGCGCGAGGCCGAAGAACGCGCCAAAAGTGTGGATCACCATCGATCCGCCGGCATCGATCACTTTCAGGTAGTCGGTCAGCACGAGCTCGTTGAGCGCGTAGGCAATGATTTCGAGGAACGTCATCCAGATGAGCTGTGTCGGCGTCACCTTGCCCAGCACAGCGCCAAAGCTGATGAGCACAGCGCCGGCCGCAAAGTCGCCGTTGATGAGTGTCGTGACGTCGATCACCTTGGCGCGGACGCTGCCGTTGCTGATCTGGTGGACGAGCGTCACCATGATGATCCCCCACTGGATCGACATGACCGCAACGAGGAAGTTGAGCGACACCGCGCTGAGGCTGTACTTGCGGAGATACGTCATGAGGAAGCCGAAGCCAACGAAGATCATGACGTGGACGTCCATGTACATTGGGTAGAAGTGCTGCACCCGCCCTTGGACATCGGCACTCGTATTGGTCGGGTTGGCGGTCTCGAAGTTGGCCGCGAAGATGACAAGGCAGAGCGCTTGGAACGCGATGAGCGACCCGGCGAAGCCATTAGACTGGCCGACAGTCGTCACGGACGTGAAGGAGGACCGCGACTGCGTGGACGGCGACAGCAGTCCGCTCAGCTCGCTGATCCCCATGCCCTCGGCTTGTCAGTCCTCGAAGACGCTCGAGTGTCTTGAAATCTGTACGGCGAAAGAAGGAATGAGACGGTCAAGAAGCAGCGACGCAGGCTCGATGACGCTACCTTGGCGTCCCCAGACTCCATAGAGGGCGCGGTGGAGCAGGCCGCTGCCGCATTACCCACCAAGCTCGGAGAATCTCACCGGGTTGGTGCCGCCGTTGGGTATGTGCAATTGCCGTCGCGCAATCACCCACACCCTCCGATTTGGCAGCCCTCGCTCTGCTGGCTCCGTCTCCATCTCGCCACGCAGACGGGCACCGCGACGTGGCACGCGGAGCAACGCGTCCGTTCACCGTCGAGAAGACGCCTTCATACTGTTGGACGTTCGCGCATTCGGCGCGCTTGTCCAGCAAGAAAGTAGCCAGCATGCGCTGAAAACCGGCTCCGGAGCCAGTGCGGAGCGCGGATCTGGCACCGAGAGGGAGCAGCAGGTAGCAGGGGTTCAGCTTGAGAAGCCGAGCGCTTCCTCCGAGATGAGACGCTGTGGGTCTTCAATCGGCGGCCGTGCGGTTCATTGTCGCGGTGCTGCTTGGGCACTGTGGAGACCTTCGGTCCGGCAACCTTTGGGCCAACGGGTTCAACCAGAGTGACGGTCTCCTTTTCGCTGTCCCGCGCGCGCATTTCAGTAGATATGTATCCAATAGAAGTGATAATTGGTATTTTTATAATTTATATGCACTATTTGATAATATTGATAAATAGTTTGTGATAGATGTGTAGTTATACAGACTGCTCGGCCGTCACTCTGTCGTGTCAAACCAACCAGGTTGAAGCACACGCCCTGTCGCAGAGCGACCGAAGCCCCGACGACACCTCCACCTCGCACCCAGCGGGCAGCGAGCGGCCCCGACGACACCAGTTCCTCCCCCGCTCACGCCTTCTCCTCCGCTCCCCGGTGAGTCTCCTCCTTCGCCTTCCTCTATGCATGTGCGCGCGCTCGTGCCCCTGCGCCGTCGACCCACGCTCGGCGTCTCCATCTCACCGCCCGCATGCATGCACTTTCTCCGGGTGGTTTCCCCCGAGAAAGGCTGCGCACCATGTCCTTGGGCGTACTTTCTCGGCGACACGTAGCGCCGCCGCTTGCCATGGCCGGGGATGCGCTCGCTCCGCCGCTCACTCGCGAATTCGCCGCCCCGCCGACAAGCCGCCCCCCAAAAGGCCGAGACGCTGAAGGGAAAGGACGCAGCATGCATGGGGGTCGATCGTCCCCGGGGCCTGCGGACCGAGATGTCCACCCGCGGACGCCGAAGAGGGAGCAGCCAGACGTCGGACAAGCGCCTGGATACGACGCGTCGGAGGAGCGCTTCCAGCTGCCGCACGTCTCGGCCGAGCTTGCGATGGCCTCAGAGCGCGCGGCGCGGTGGGGATCTGCCTCTGCTGTACAATGGACCTTCGCCTGGTATCTTAACTCAACCGGCTATGCTCTAGCGCCATGGGCTCCGCCGACTGGGAGGACATCCTGCGCCAGGTCCACTGCCTCGAGTACATCAGCCCCGACATCGAGCAGTGCCTCGCGACTCACCCGCAACGAGAAGCAGATCACGAGCTGGAGCTTACGGGCCACGAGTTCCTCGGGAGCCCGTCTATCCCGACCATCCTGCTTCACACGAGTACTCTATTTACCTGTCCTGAATCGTCGATGACAATCGTCTAACCTTGGCGTGTCCTTTCTTCAGGCCGCGTGCCGCGACGCCCTGGCCTCCGCGAACGCCCTCTGAGACAGAGCTACTTGACACACGTAAGCCGGCCCGTCAAAGACGCTGACCAAGCAAGTCGAAGGCCGCGAACGAAGATGACCCGACGGAAGAAGCCCACTCGTCTCGATCAGCACTTCGACACTGAGAACCGATCGCCAAACCGCGCGTTGCAATTTGATGAGGATAGCTCGGTCCGGCTTCTGATGGGCACCCGAGAGCGCCTATCACTCGATGTGAGAGCCACTCGTCAGCTGGTCCCGTTGCCGCAACAGTCCCAGACCGCCCGCAAGTCGAAGGACTGCAATGTGCCAGGATGCACCAAGGGGGCTCGTTCGAGGGGGCTGTGCAAGCGCCACGGAGGCGGCAAGAGGTGCACATACCCCGACTGCAGCCGCAGTGACCAAGGAGGCGGGTTTTGCATCGGCCATGGCGGAGGTAAACACCCCACTGCTACTCTGCTGACTCAATGGTCCTCACACTTGTGCTTGCAGGTAAGCGCTGTGCTCACGACGGCTGCGGCAACTCTGCTCAATCACGCGGGCTATGCAAGACCCACGGAGGTGTGCACTGTGGGTTGCGTGTGCATGCATGCATAATCACGACGACTAACCTGGGCACTCTCTCGTTAGGAGGAAAGCGCTGCAGAGTAAGTGACTGCATGCGGAGCAGCCAAGACCGAGGTCTGTGCCGCGGCCACGCCAGCCTGATCGAGCTCTAGCCCAGATTACCCCGCCTTCCACCATACCAGACAGCCGTCGTCGCTTGTCCTCGTTCATGCGTCGTCGTATTTAGCTTCAATAGTTCAGCATCCAGCATTCGGCCTTCCATCCGAGCGATCCTGTCATTGCAGACAATCAGTTCACTTCAACATGCCAGAACTGCCATCACTCGAACCGAAAAAACGGTACAGTACCGGAAAACCGGTCTGTCGCCGCCTGATTGGCTGGTCTTTTTTGCCGCCAAAAAGGTTTTGGCGGCAAAGCGGCCGACGTGACCCGCAAGTTCTGAGCACAACCGTTCGCTCCACGTCAAGTCGCAGAGAAGCCGCGCGTGCCGAACTGGTGTCGCCCGCCGAGAGCCATGGCCGACGTCGCAATCACGGTACGCAGTCCACCCGTTGTGCTTGGCGATGCTGTGGACGACTGACGCTGCTGTGATTTGCAGTGCGCCGGGTGCGTCGAGGTCGAGAACGCGCGCGACGACGGCACCGTGGAGCGCGTCAAGCTGGAGCCTGCGCTGACGCTCAAGAAGGAGATCGGCAACGCGCGCCTGGTGAGCGGCGACACAGTGCTCTGGGTGGGCAGTAGCGAGCTGTCGGTGCGCGACGGCGACTCGCCCGCGACCAGCGTCGTCCGCGTGGGCAGCAGCAAGCGCAGCTTCGTGTTTCCTCTCAAGCAGGACGCGCCTGGCAAGCAGTTCCTGGCAGATCTCAAGGCCCAGGTGGAGGGCCAAGCCGGGCTCGCGGTGCGTCGCAAGAAGCGTAAGATCCGCAAGCAGCTGACGCAGTCCATGAGGGGCTTCGTGCCCGTGAACACGCTCAAGTCGCCGACGCCGACCAAGAAGCCGCCGGCGACGCCCAAGCGCAGCCCGCTAGCCGACATCTCGTCCCCGAGGCGCTCGCTAACGCCGGCGCTCGACGTGTCCGTCGCGACTGTCCCGGACGCTTACCAAACGCTGACGTCACCCAAGGCGACGTCCAAGTCGCCGTTCAGGTCGCCGTTCCGCAAGAAGACGACACCTCCCAGCGAAAGCCCTGCGTTGCGGACGCTCAAGTCTCCGTTACCGCTGAACAGTTTGCTTCCCCCATCGCCAGCCCCGTCGCCCGCCCGAGCGCGTGAGTGGCTCAGCCCTGTGCAATCGCTTCGGCAGCGTGCTGCGTCCATCGGGTCGCGCTCGTCGGACAGCAAGAAGAGCGCCAGCAGTGACGCGCGCAGCCGTCGCGACAGCAACGTCAGCGACGCCAGTGCTGGCCCCTCTGGAGCTGGATCGTCGCGCAGATCGTCGGTAAATGGCGTCCTCAACAAGCGCGTTCGGTCGCTGCAACTCATGCTGGACGAGGACGAGCCGAGCAGCAGCAC
This sequence comes from Phytopythium litorale, assembly GCA_023338075.1. Lineage (NCBI taxonomy): Eukaryota > Oomycota > Peronosporomycetes > Pythiales > Pythiaceae > Phytopythium > Phytopythium litorale. The sequence goes on from JAADYB010000224.1 coordinate 6,743, forward strand.
TGGTACCACCAAGCCAGCCTCTTCAGGCATCCGTGCATCGCCATTTTTCTTGAAAAAGCCGCCTGCCAAGCCAACTCCGTCGAAGCAGAAGCTAGGCGCGCAACAGCGAGAGAGTGCGAGTCCCAACGACGAACCGATGCTGTCGCCTACTGCTGCAGCGTCTCAGCCAGCTGAGAACGACGACGGCAGTGCTTCGCATCATGACCCGACTGTTATGTTTGGAATCGCCGGTGGGAACCACATGAACGGCGTCCCCGTTCCGAGCCCGCACGGGCTGCTGAACCTCGGGAACTTCTGCTACATGAACGCCATCGTCCAGGCGCTGGCCTGCCTCCCTGACTTTCTGACCAGCGTCCAGGACGAAGAGGAGCTGGTCGAGCTCATTCGCAAGCAGCTCGGCACTTCTCCGGCGACACGCAAGTCTGCAGCTGAAATTCGAGAGGATCTGGAGACCTGGAAATCGAGCGGCGACTCGAAGCGGCTTGTCCTTCAGTACACTCTCAACCAGCTGCTCCGTCAGGTTGCCGACGGCAGCGAGGTGCCTATCAGCCCAGAGCCGCTCAAGCACGTCATGGGTCGACGCAACGCCATCTTTGCGACGTAAGTATGCGTCCTTCTCCTTTATCAATTGTTGTCGGGTGACACAACTGAGCATTTCGTGGTGGTATATGCTGGTCTGGCAGGCACTTCCAGCAAGACGCACACGAGTTCCTCCTCAATCTTCTCAACGAGTACGAGACGGAGCTGGCAAGCGCGGTGGAAGGTTGCGCAGCCAAAATCCAACAAGACACGCAGCCAAAGCCGGCCGGTTCCCCACAGCGCTCGAGCTTGCTCAACTTCTTCCGACCGAACCAGAGACGGAATTCGGACGCTGAGCAAGCGGGTGAGCCGAAGTCGAAGGAGTCGGAAGCCAACGCCCGTCACGAGTTGGTCGGCCAGTTGCCACCCGCCAAGTGCTTCCGCGCCGAGCTCTTTCGCACTCTGACTTGCCGAAGTTGTGGCTACAGCCGCAAACAAGTCGAGACGTTCTATGACTTCTCCCTGGACCTGCCGTTCATGGGGTCTTCGCCAGCTCCAACGACTCCGCCGAGGAGCCATGGCGAACCTTCGCCTGAGCCGTCGGGGTCTCCTGCAGTTGACGCGGAGAGGAGGTGCTTCTGTGGAGAGGCAGCCATTGTGCTCGATAAGGAGACGGAGCGAGTGTTCAGCTGCCCCAACTCGGCCTGCAGTTTTGTCGACAAGGTGGCGTGCAACACCAATTCTGAAAGTGGAGACGGCCTCGCGGTGGCGACTCCCCCGTCAAGTCAACAGCAAGAAGGATCAGTCACGACCATCCAGCCAAGTCCCACCACCAACGCGCGAGTGTCTTTGGACCTGGAGATGTTGATCCGAAAGCAGTTCCAGCCGGAGACGCTGGAGCTGACGTGCGAGAAGTGCAAGGTCGGCAAGGAAGTCGAGCTCGCGTACGCGGTCAAGTCGATGCCGCCGCTGGTCGCGCTGCACCTCAAGCGATTCGAGGTCGACCATTCCACCGGTGCCCTGTACAAGCGGTGCGACCCGGTGCTGGCTCCTGCCACCCTCGACTTTGTCCGAAGCATCAACAACTTGGACACATCGGCTCCCGACACTACTACGTACATGCTCAAGGTGAGCTGTCTCGACCCGACTGGTGGGGGTGAGTCGAAGTTGCTAACATATGCGCGCGTGTTGTTCTCAGAGTGTCGTCCACCACTTGGGCCGGACGATCGACGAAGGGCACTACGTCGCGGACATTTGCGACGCCAGTGGCCGGTGGATCCGACGCAACGACACACACGAGTCGTTGGTACGTCAATATGCAAACCCATCTCGTGACGAAGCTCTCGACTGACGTATTTCACTTGTGGGGCTCACAGATCTCTGAAGAGTACGCGCTGAGTGCCACCCGCAGCCAGGAGTCCTGCTATATGCTGTTCTACGTGCGGGCCGATGGCGCGGGGAGCGGCGGAGGCGACAAGGAGAACGTCCCGGCCAACCAGCGCGCAGACGCCAACGACCCGAACAATCAGTCGAACGGGAACGAGGCGGTTGCAGGCTCGGAGCTTCGTGCCTTCCTGTGAGTCGGTGGCGCCGCTGCGTGCTCTCCCAGTATTTATCGCTCCATCCGAACCCGTGGCCCAATGCAAACTAGATAGCTCTCTATACTTCGTCAATCAACACCGCGTGCGAATAGTCCATCGTGAATGATCCTGCATGGCCCGGCTCCTCTTTCCAATACCAGATTCCTGCAGCGTGGGTGGCGAGTTCGGCAACTCACTGCGTTACCAGCGCTCCTTTCGACCCGACAAGGCCAGCGTTTGGTGCTACCCGCGTCTTCGCTCGCCTCTGGGCAGCTTGAGGCTTGCTGGACGCAGCCACAAGGTCAAGCAGAGGAACTCAACCACGCAGTGCGTCCCTGAGGCTCTAGCTGACGTCTTCGCTTCGCTGACACGATAACCACACTCGTGCCAACGGAGGGCACCAAGTGTGATCGCGCTGGTGTTGCCAAACGCCGGCAGCCACCGAGCATTGGCCAGGGCAATGCCGGACGCGAAAGCGGAGACGCAGCGTTCCCTCTGAACACTATGGCGCTCGGTTTGACGTTCTGAAGTCACTGCGAGATGTCGTTGGGGTTGGCAAATGCATCGGGCGACTCCGAGATGGGGATGAATCGCATGATGAAGCCTGTTCGGGCCAAAAACAACCGCGAAGACACATCATTAGACTGATGAGAGAGCCGTCGCATGACTCCAATCGCAGACAACCGACAACGTACCGACTGGGATGGTGATGGCACCAAGGGCGAAGCACACGAGCCACTGGACGAACGTGATGCTGCTCGTCTTGGTGAAGTTGCCGCCGAACTCGGCCAGCAGCACTTGCACGAAGATGGTGATGATAATGATGGCGATGAACAGCCCGTTGCTGAACACGCCCGTGAAGACTCGCCAGTCGTTGTTGGTCCTTCGCGCGTTGAACTCGTTGAAGAGCTGCGAGAAGACGAACGCGTTGAAGATCAGCGTGTAGTGGCGGTAGTCGTACTCGTCGCAGTAGCTATTGAGGCAGCCGACCGGGAAGTCCACGACATCCAGCGCTGGCTGCCGACTTACGTAGTCCTCGCAGTTGAGGCTCCAACAGGCGTTGCCCGCTGCGGTGACGCAAGTGTCGGCGTTCTGAGCGGAGAAGCTCGACTTGACCGAGTACACCGTGTCGATGCACACGTTCCCATGGTGGAAGCCGAACATGGTGTCTCCGTAGACAAGGAGAGCGAACACGAGCGTCAGCTGGAAGACGGACTGCACCATGATGTTCTTGATCATGCAGTTGCCCAGTAGCCGCGCCGTCTTCTTGAACGGCCGGCGCTCCAGTAGCACCTCGGTCGGACCCTCGGTGCCGAGCGCCAGGGCCCCCATCGTGTCCATGATGAGGTTGATCCAGAGCATCATGACCGAGTTGAGCGGAGGCTCGTTGCCGGACACGGCGCTCACGAACGTCACAATGAGCGCCACAATGTTGACTGTGAGCTGGAACTGCAGGAACTTGCGGATGTTGTCGTACACACAGCGACCCCATAGCACCGCCTTGCGGATCGACGAGAACTTGTCGTCCATGATGATGATGTCGCTCGCCTCCTTGGCCAGGTCTGTGCCGGTGATGCCCATCGCCATGCCGACATCGGCCGTGCGGAGTGCCGGCGCGTCGTTTGTGCCGTCGCCAGTCACGCCCACCACTTCTCCGCGCTCTTTTAGCAGGTTGACGAGCCTGAACTTGTCGTCAGGCGACGACCGCGCGAGCACTTGCAATCGGGGCAGCAGGCGGGCCAGCTCCTCAGCCGCCATGACTCGAAACGCCGGACCCTCTAGCGCGACTCCTTCCGCCGTCATGATACCGCACTGCTTCGCGATTGCCGACGCCGTGTGGATGTTATCACCCGTTACCATGCGCACCATGATGCCCGCGCGCTTGCAGTCGCGGATCGCGTCCGACACATCGGGTCGTAGTGGATCTTGAATGCCAAAGATCGCATTGACCACCAAGTCGTCCTCGGGGGATTCCGTCAACTCCGACAGGTCATCAGGCAGTTCTCCGCGTGCGAAGTCGCGGTGCGCGATGCAGATCGTTCGCAGGGCTCCCTCCGCCATTTCCGTGATGATCTGGTTCAGCTCGCTGCGTCGCCCAGGCGTGATCTCGACGATCTTGCCGTCCAGGTCGACGTACTTAACCGCACGCGCTACAATGACCTCGGCCGCCCCCTTGGAGTACAGGCGGAAGCTGCCGTCGCCGCGCTTGACGACCACGCTCATGGACTTCTTCTCGGACGAGAACGGGAACATGCGGTCGCCTCGCTCCTCCCGGAAGTGCGTGTGGCGCAGTTCCATGTAGTTGAAGAGCGAGCGGCGCAACCAGATGAGCATCGCACCCTCCGTCTTGTTGCCCTGTACGACCGGCTGGGCTCCCTCGGACTCCTTCAGGAAGGCACTCGTGTTCACCGCAATGTTCTCAGCCAAAGCTGCGAGCGCCGCCGAGTCGACAGGCAGCTTCATGCCCGCCTGGCCGGACTCGGCGGCCTTGAAGTCGGCATCCGAGAAGCGCCTGCCGAGGATCCAGCCCGCGACCACCGTCATTTTGTTCTCCGTCAGCGTGCCCGTCTTGTCGGAGCAGATGCTCGTGACATTGCCCATGGTCTCGCAGGCTGCCAGAACGCGGATGAGGTTGTTGTCTTTCAGCATGCGCTTGGTCGAGTAGGAGAGCGAGATGGTGACTGCGAGCGGCAGGCCCTCTGGGATGGCCACCACGATGATGGTCACGCCGATGAGGAACGTGTGCAGCGCGTAGCTTGGCCACGAGTACTCTTCCTTCTTGCTGTCCGACAGCGCGTAGATGATGATCATGGCGACCATGGTGGCGATCGAGAAGCCCATGCCGACATATCCGATCTGCTTGGCCATGGTCTCGAGCTTCTCCATGAGCGGCGTGGCCTTGTGCTCGCGCACGAGCTTGGACTTGATCTTCCCCCACCGACACTCGGAGCCGACGGCGATGACGAGGCACTCGCCCCGGCCGCTCGCCACGAGGCAGCTCGAGAGCAGGAACGGGTCCTTCCCGTTCGTCTTCTCCACGTCGTCCGGCTCGCCCGTGAGGCTCGACTCGTTCAGCTTGAGCTCGCTGCCGCGGATGAGCACGGCGTCGGCGGGCACCTTGTCGCCGGTCTCGAGGATGATGACCTCGCCCACCGAGATGTCGCGCACGGGCACCTGGTCGGGCGTGCCGTTGCGCACGACCTTGACGAGCGTGTCCTCGTTCTTGGCGCTGAGCGCGCGGAACTGCTTCTCCTTGGAGTAGTTGTTGACCGAGGTGACGACGGCCACGAGGAAGACGCCCGTGAGGATGGCGACGCCCTCGCTCCAGCCCGTCGCCGGGTGCTCGAGGTAGCCCGTGACGAGCGAGGCGACTGCCGCGATGATGAGGATGATGAGCGTCGTGTCCTGCAGACTCTCGAAGAAGAGGCGCAGCAGGCTCTTCATTGGCGCGTCCGGGAACTCGTTGCAGCCGAAGCGCTCGCGCCGCACAGCGAAGCTCGTCTCGACCTCAGACTGTGGCAGTCCGTGGTCCAGGTTGACGCAGAGCAGCGTGGCGAGCGCCGCGACGCCGCCGAGTCGGCCGAGCTCCTTGAGGTTGGCCTCCGTCATCTGGTCGTGGTTCAGCTCGCGGATCTCGTCCTTGGTGATGCCGTACGGAGACGACGGCGCCACCTTGTTGCCGGCGCTCACGCCGGGGCCCGACGCGCGGGGCTTGCCCGCCGGGCTCCCGGGCTGGATGGCCGTCAGCTCGGGCATGTCTGCGCCTCGGCTGTGCGTCGGTCGGTCGCGGAGGAAGCGGCCGTGACGCTCGCAGTGGCCGTGGCTTCTCTCTTGAGGCTCGCTGCCGCCTGCGGTCTCTGGTGGCGAGCTGTGGGCGGCGTTGGCGCTTTGCGGTCTCTCGAGGCCCGCGGCTGGTCGGGCCCCATGCCTCGCCGCTAAATTTGTCGCCCAGCGCAACAACGAGACCTCATGCAGCAAGAGGCTAAAGTTAGCGCGAAACTGATGGCCGCGCCCCGCGTCTGGGCGGCAGCACGGAGCGCGAAACCCACCTGCGACTCCGCCAGGCGCTGGGACTATTTGCATCCACCGCGGGGGGCGGCAGGTGGCGGCAGGGGCCGAGCGGCGCGGCCGACGCGCGTGCGGTCAGAATGCAGTGTCGAGGCGCGGTGAGGAGCCTAAAATGTCGACAATGATTGGTTGAAGGGCACGTTTCGACATTCCGGATCGCGGGTCGTCGACACTCGTTTTAGATTGGCTGAAACAATAGCATAAACGCAATATCAGCCAGTCCAAACGCTCGTAATTGATAGAAACACGCACGGTATCAGGTCCGGTGCAGAACGTGCCATTCGCCTCTGCAGACGCCGAGCGCCGGACCGGAGCCGATCCCGCCAGGACACGGACGCCCATGCCGCTGTGCGCCGCCTGCTGCCGCGCCAAGGGCTTCAACAAGTAGCACGCGCGCTCGCCCATTGCCCCGCCAGTATCTGCGCGCCTGCCTGACGCCTCGTTTGCCGCCTCGCTGACCGTGTCGTCACTGACGGCCGGCAGGTTCCACAGCGAGCAGCGGCGCCAGCCGCGACCCGTGTGCAAGGAGTGCTTCCGCGCGGGCAAGGGGCCCGTGGACCTGGCCGGCCCGCCAGAGGAGATCCCGTGCGTGCACTGGCCTATGCGTCGGGGCGACTGGAAGCGGCTGGGGACTGACCAACTTGGCGGCAGGATCGTGGCGCGCGGGGGCGATGGCGGCGCCAGGAAGGGCGTGTCAGTCGCCGACTTCGAGCTGCTGAGCGTCATCGGGCAGGGCGCGTTCGGCAAGGTGCTGCTCGTGCGCCACGCCGCGACGGACAAGCTGCACGCCATGAAGGTGGGAGACTGAGCGCCGAGCGCTGGGCATGGAGGCGGTCGCTCACCTCGGGGCGGCGGTGGACTGCGCAGATCATCAGCAAGCAGTTCGTCATTGAGAGGGACAGCGTCCACCACATGCGCGCGGAGCGAGACGTGATGACCAAGGTACAGCGACACCCGCGTCCGTCCGCTGGGTCCTGTTATTACCTCGGCTGACGTCATTGACGTGCTCACTCGACGTGCGAAGATCCGCCACCCGTTCGTCATCAGCCTCAAGTTCGCCTTCCAGACCGACTCCAAGGTCGGCGTCCCCCGCCAGGGCGTGGATTGCTGTCGTGGGGACCAACGAGCGTGGCTGCCTGCTGCAGGTCTACCTCGTCATGGACTACCAGTCCGGCGGCGAGCTCTTCTCGTACCTGCGAGAGCAAGGCACCTTCACCGAGGTGGGACCGACTGGGGACTAGGGACTAGAACTTCTTCCTCCTCTTGCCAACCTCATGTGCCGGGCTGTGCCATAGGAGACGACGCGGTTCTACCTGGCCGAGATGATCCTCGCTCTCGAGCACCTCCACGCACACGGCATCATGCATCGGTGCGTCCAGCGCTCAGCTAGTTCCATTGCATCGAAGGCGTGCATGTGGTGGTGAAGCATGGACTCGATCGCTGTGGTGACAGTGACCTGAAGCCGGAGAATGTGCTGATTTCGGCGGAGGGCCACATCAAGCTCACCGACTTTGGGCTCGCGAAGGAGCATGCAGAGGTGCGTGCGCTCGCGGCTCGACAGCGATCAGCATACGCGAGTGTACTCATCATGACTGGCGTGGCTTCCCACGGCGAGGCGGCGATGTAGGACCAAAAACTCCTCACCGTGTGCGGCACCAAGGAGTACATGGCCCCGGAGATGCTGCTCGGCAAAGGCTACGACTCGGTACGCCGCCACGTTGGCAGCGACACCGAACCAATCCTGACCAGAGTTCTCTTGGCTGTCGACGTCTTCCAGGCAGTTGACTGGTGGTCGCTTGGCGCACTGGCGTACGAAATGCTCACGGGCCGGCCCCCGTTCAAGTCCAAGAACGCCGCCGAGCTGCAGAAGCGGATTCTCACCGCAAAGGTAACACCTCGATGCTCACATGTGTGCTCCAACACGCTGTTCACCAGCACAGTCGTGACGATGGTGCAGCTCCAACTGCCCAAGTGGCTGTCGAGCGAGGCGCACTCGCTGCTCAAGAGTTTGCTGGAGCGGAACGTGAGCAAGCGCCTCGGCGGCGGCAAGTCCACCATGTTTGTCGTTCGAGGCGTCCGGGCCCTCAAGTCGCACCCGTTCTTCAGGGCGAGTCTTCTTCTCTTATGATTGACACTACGACAGCCTCGCGATGCTAACAGCACTTGCCGCTACCCAGGACGTCGACTGGGCCGCCATGGAGTCGCTGCAGCTGGCGCCGCCCATGATCCCGACGGTGCAGCACGAGACGGACACGCGCAACTTCGACGCCAAGTTCACCAAACAGCCGCCGTCCGACCTCGTGTGCGACGACGTGGAGGACGCGGAGGAGAACCTGCGCTTCCGCGGGTTCTCCTTCCACGGCATGAGTCCGCGCATGAGTCTGGACATTGCAACCCCCTCGCTGCCGGTCACGACCGAGCAAGTGCCTTGACAGGCTGCTGCCGCCGCGCGCTTCACTGCGGGGCGGCGCCAACCAACACCGCTCCAAGTCGGTAAAGCGAGCAAGAGCAATCGATTGAGCTTCCATTCAGACGTGATGCATCTATCGACCGAGCGGCCGACCGACTGGCAGGTCGGAGCGCGACTGCCCGGCAGCTTACACCTCCTTCTTGTCCTCGAGCTTGGTCGCGAGCGAGTCGATGGCGCGGAACTGACGCGTCCAGCGCGCGGGGTAGAGGAACGGTCGCAGATCGAAGCGGTTGTCGTCGGGCGAGTAGTTCTCGGCGTGGTAGGACGGCGTGAGGGTCGTCATCTTGTGTCGGTTGATCGCGTAGTAGAAGAAGAAGCGCTTGACCTTCTCGGCCACCGCCGTGGGCGTCAGGCGGTCGCTCCACAGGTGCGCGAGCTTGCGGAACATGCCATACGGCCCACACCGGTCGATCTTGCGCAGGCGGCCGAACCACCCAAGCTCCTCATACGACATGCCCATGTCTTCCTCGTCCAGCTGCGAGTGGTTGGCGTCCTCGTCGCCCTCGGCAGTCGGGCGAAGCTCCGCCGTAGGCGGCGCCTCCTCCACCGTGCGCAGCGATGGGTAGTCGTACTTGACGGCTGCCCAGCGCAGGAGCTTCTTCAGGTCGCCCTTGGACACGGCGCCGATCGGGTTCAGGTCGCCGCTGCTGCAGTCGTACTTGGTCATGTACCCGCGCAGCGCTTCGTCGACGTTGGCCGAGCTGAGCACGAGCAGGAAGCCCGTCTTGGAGCGCACCCACGGCAGCAGCTGGGCCAGCAAGTACGCCATGACCATGCGGAGGCGCGCCTGGATGTTCTGCAGCGCCAGGTCTTGCTGCAGCGTGCCGCCCCGAGACAGGTACTGCGGCGTCTTGCCCGTGAGCAGCGCGAACGTCTTGATGACGGCGGCGACCATGGTGTCCATGCTCATCTCGAGGTGGTAGCATCCGATCTCGCGCGCCAACGACGCGGCGCGCTTCTTGGTGGCCGCCGAGCTGTTCTCCGTGCCCATGTACGTCGTGTGCAGCACGTGCGAGGCGAGCTGCTGCGGCGTCATGGCCTCGTACTCCTGCCCCGCGGTGCCAGTGATGCGCTGCACGTCCTCAATGACCTGCTTGTCGCCGGCGTTGGCCGCTTCCGTCACCAAGTGGCACATGACACCGACGATGCAGGCGACAGAGGACGAGTCGGCGCCTCCAGAGAGGGGCAGGAAGAACCCGCCACCGCCGCCGCTGCGGCGCAGGTAGTCCCACATCCAGCAGGCGGGTCCAAGCGCGATCTCCTCCTCCGGCGAGTGGTAAAACACGTCGACGGGCCGCGTCGGAGGCGTCAGCAGCGCGTCTTCGTCGTGGCAGAGGCTGAAGGGGACGTGGACGGACGGGATAGGCGTCGCCAGCGAGCTGGCCTGCTCACTGCGTGAGCTGACGGCGCCGCGGTACGAGCGCACGTCGTCGAGGTCCACCGTGGCTGTGACGACCTCCACGTCCTTGACCGAGAACTGTGAGCCCTGCGCGACGACCTGGCCGTTGACGACGATGACGGCGCAGCCGTCGTAGTACAGCCGGCCACCGTCGCAGCCCTGCTGGTTGGCGTAGAGGTAGACGCCGCCGCCCTTGGTGGTGGCGCCGCGGATGAGGTCCATGCGCTGGTCGAGCTTGCGCAGCTGGTGGTGCGAGCCGGAGCCGTTGCCGACGATCTCGACGCCCGCGAGGCTGAGGTTGATGTGCGGGCTGTCGGGCGTGAAGAGTTCCTCGCACGTCTCGGAGGCGCAGAGCGAGTCGAGCGTCGAGATGGCGCCGTGGCCGAAGGGCACGTGGACGCAGCCCGTGAGCTTCTGGATGGCGGGCGGCAGCGTGAACTGCTCGAGCTCCTGTCCGCTGGGGCGTGCGGCCGGCTTCCACGTGGTGAACCAGCGCGTCTCGCGGTAGTTGCCGTCGTCGGCGAGGAAGAGCTTGGGGCGGATGAGCAGGATCTTGCCGTCCAGGCAGTAGACGCGGCAGTTGTAGCGCACGCCGCGGTGCATGACTGGCGCGCCGACGTCGCAGAGGATGCCGTGCGTGGCGTCCGAGCGCAGCAGCTGCTCGAGCGACTCCCAGCAGTGGAAGAACGTGTCCTGCTCCAGGAAGTGGTCCTCGCAGCCGTAGCCGCACACCTCGAGCTCCGGGCCCACGCGGTAGCGCGCGCCGCGTGCCTTGGCCTCGCGGATGGACGCCAGGATGCGCTCCAGGTTGCCGTCGAAGTCCAGGGCCCACTGGTTCAGGTTGCACGTCGCCACGGTCACCAGCGCGCTCATGGTGTCGCTCGGGATGGAGAGGGCGGAGCTCGTCGGGGTTTACTATGAATTCCACTATGGAGGAGTGAGGTGGTGTCGCGGATATGTGCGTTGGTCGGTCAGTCGGGCGTCGGGAGACGTCACGGGTCGGGTCGAGTCGGGCCGGGCCGGGTCGGGTCGGGTCGGGTCGGGTCGGGTCTCCTGATGAACAGTACTACTTTTGTTGCAAGTTACATTGTGTGAGCATACCGTGGTGCTGCCTATTAGAGGGTCGGTGTTCCACTTGCTGCGCTAAATCGGAACCGAAAAAGCAAGGGCCAGTTTGCAGGGAGGGACCAAACTGGTTCGAGGTGATCCGAGTCGATCCGCAGAGGCAGCGTCGCTGACATCGTCAGTGGCTTGCGCATGATGCTTGGCGAGCGGACAGCACAGGGCGGCGGGCCATGCAGCGCCAGACGCGCATCGCGGAACGCCCGCTGCCGAAGCTTGAAGCGCGACCAGCCCTTTTTGGCCGCTCGAAAGCGACGCAACATCAAGCGATTGCAGCCTGCGATCGCGGTTTGGAGGAGACTCTACCCCGCACAGTGGCACGATGACGATCCCGCCTGCAACAAGACGGGTCGGGGCACTCATCATGAAGAGGCCCGAACTGCACGTGGGGCCGGATCTCTCGACTAGCCATTCCCGGGCCACACACTTCCGAGCCACAGGAACAGCCGCGCAGGGTGCTGCCGCCTGCAACGCAACAAGAGTGCAGAAGGCGTGCCCGGATCTCAGAACTCACCGTGACAGCGCAGGTGTCCGCAGTGTGGCATGACGCCAGCGCAGCCTGGTCGGCACAAAATGGGTCGGCGCGACGCAATTTGGTCCCGACAAAAACGAAATTTCGAAAGCGCGGCGCACAAAAAGGTCGCTCGTCCACGTCAATAGGGGTCGGTCTAATCCTTCTTTGTTCTCATTTCAGCAAATCACGCGCTGTTATGCACCACTTGCAGTCTACGATTGGCGGAAACCCCGTGCTCATCATCGGATGACCGTCGCGGTCACGACCAAAGAAACCCGCCCGCGCCTCCTTTTTACGCCTGTTTTTGCTAATCCCGCACGTATTTCGCGCCCGCAATTCGCCGGTGCCGCTGGTGCCCGGCCACCGACACTGGACACAAGGCCGCAGTCCGAGAGAGAGCGAGACCGGCGAGCACGGCAACCTGCGCGCGCGGCAGCCCGGCCGTCCCTCTCATTGCACTGACGCGGCGCGCGAGCCGAGGACGCCGCCCGGTGACCAGCAGGCGACCAGCAGGCGACCAGCAGGCGACCGACCGACCGCAGGAGCGAGCGCAGGAGCCAGGGGGGCCGGCATGAGCGGGGTCTGCACGCCGGCGTCGGCGCAGCAGGCCTCGGCCACCTCGGGCACGCAGGACACGGGCGACACGGCGGGCATCTTCGGCCGGCGGCTGGGGAGCGGCAGCGGCAGCGGGTCGCTCGAGGCCGAGTTCGACGGCGCAGGGACCATCCAGCTGGCGGTCAACGTCGTCTCGCTGCTGGGCTTCGCGCTCGTGATCGCCACGTACTTCACCTTCCCGCCCGTGCGCAAGCAGATGTCGGCGCTCATCGTGTGGGTGTCGCTGCTCGGCATGCTCTTCCACGCGACGACCGCGGCCGAGTTCACGGCGGCCTACGGCACGTGCTGCAAGGCGGCGTCCGTCGTGCAGCTCTCGCTGCTGTCGCACGAGCTCTACTTCTTCGCGCTCGCCTTCCACTTCTTCTACACGACCAAGTACCCGTTCCGGGCCTCGCGGTGGCTCTCGCCCTTCTACCACGTGATCGTCTGGGTCATCAGCATCTCCATCACCGTCGTGGCCTCCCGGCTCGGCACGGGCAGCATCAGCTCGTACGGCTACTGCTGGTACAACTTCAACGGGAAAAACGCCGAGGAACTGCTGCTGGAGACGTTCTTCATCCCGGTCTGCACAGGCTACTGCATCAGCATTGTCTGGTACATCGTCGCGACCAAGCGCGTGCGGCTGACGGTCGGCGACGGAGCCGAGACGGAGAGGACGCGCACCAACCTGGACCTCGTGCGGCTGTCGCTCTTCGGCAGCTTCGGTCTCTGGGCATTGGTGGCCATCCCGTACATCCTCCGGCACCAGCAGGTCGTCACCGACAACTCGCCCGCGGAGAAGGCGCTGCGCTTTGCTGGACGCATCCTCATTTCCCTCAAGGGCACGGGCTCGGCGCTGCTGTGGGGCAAGGCCATCGGCGCGCACCACACGTTCAAGCTGTGGCGCCAGCGCAACTGGGACGACTACTTTAAGATCTACGACGCCACGTGGGTGCTGCGCCGCGAGATCCTGGACTTTGCTACGCGTGGCATCCAGCTTTCCGTCGCCAGCGTCAAGGCTCCCGCCACCGGCGCTAACTCTGTTGGGGCGGTCAGCCTCGATGGCACGCTGAACACGACCCAAGGTGTCGAGTCGGTGTTTGCGTTCACGCAGCGCTCCGGGATCTACCCGTGGCAGTTCCGGCTGGGTGCCACAGCGCAGTCTCCCAGCGTCGTGTCGTACGAGCTGCTGAGCGAAAGCTGCGACCAGAAGGCGATCTTCCGGGACTTTGAGCCCGAGGCGTTCCACGAGATCCGCCGCATGTCGGGCATTTCCCAGGAGAGCTACGTGCACTCGTTTGCGGGCAAGACCCGGGAGCGATTCAGCGAAGGCAAGAGCGGTTCGTTCCTGTACTACACGGGCGACCAGCTGTACATCCTCAAGACCTGCACGCCGGCCGAGCAGAAGTACCTGCTGTACATCTTGCCGCAGTACATGGCCCACCTAAAGCGCAACCCGGACAGCTACCTGTGCCGCTACGTCGGCTGCCACGAGCTCATCATGGAGCACCACTCGGTGCTGTTCATTGTGCTGACGAACATCCTGAACAACTCGAGCGTCAACATCGACGAGCTGTATGACCTGAAGGGGTCCTGGGTGGGTCGCTACCGCATCACCTCGCGCGATGGCAAGCAACGCGTGTGCATGTACTGCGGTCACGACTTCGTTGTGGGCATGTCGAAAGAGGTGTGTGTGCAGAACCCAGTGTCAGGTCAAGGCCACGCCGAGTTCGTCGTCGGTAAGGACCTGAACTGGAACAGCCGGCGCTTGGGCCTCCCGCTGGACCTTGCCGATCGCCTGGGCAGTCAGCTGTACGCGGACACCGAGTTCCTGCAGCGCATGAACTCGATGGACTACAGCCTTGTGATTGGTCTCAGTCGTACCAAGACGTTCAATGCCTCGAGTGGCGGAGGGTGCGCCATCATGTCGAGGTCGATGCGGCTCGAGCCGTCATCGGCGTCTCGAGATGGCAGGACAAGGTCAGGTCCGCGCCCTTACTCCTTGGCGACGGCGGCGGTGTTGGCGGACTCGAGCAGCGAGGACATGGCGTACATCCAAGCCCAGAGCCCCCAGGGGTTCACATACAGCAGCGGCAGCTCCAAGAGCTCGGCAACCTTCCCGGCGGATGGAACTGTCGTCAACATGGGCATCATCGACATCCTGACGCCGTGGTCCTTCCGCAAGAGCATCGAGCACTGGCTTCGCGTGAACGTGCAGTGTCGCGACGCGAATGGCATCTCGTGCATCAAGCCGACCCTGTACGCCGAGCGCTTCCGCCGAAAGGTGATCCAGCCGGTGGTGTTCGGGCGCCACCTCGGCCGCTCGCGCCGGAATGACCCGCACTACACCAAGCCTGGCGAGTTTATCAGCGTCGACTTCACCAGCATCTCGGCGCAGGTGTGAGGGGAAGCGACAAGCGGAGAACCAGCCAGCTCTTCGCCAGCTCGATATATTACTCGGTCGCCGGTTCCGGCTCCAGAGGCTTCCTCCTGCGCTGGCAGCGTATCGACAGCAGCGTCGTGTCCTGGACACCCTGGGGACTCCAGCGGGCCGCTGATCGAGCCGTCGCGCAGGGGACAAGTTCTACTGCAGGCTGATGCAGTACACAGTCAAGATGCAGGTCATCGTGGCGTTCTCCCACCGGAGGACGACGCTCCCTGCATCCGTTTCCATCGAGCGTCAGCGATACGGCAGCGCCAGAGGACGTCGCGCCGCCTGCGCGCAGCGTACCGTCGCGCTCGGCGTCCCAGAAGCAGGCCGAGTTGGTGTGAAAGCCCGCGTTGCGCTTCTGCAGGATGGTGCAGTTGACTGGCGCCGTTTTTGACGCGTCCCCGTGCATGTGTGAGCTTTGCGTGGCCGTCCCTATTTAACCACCGCAATGAATGAACAAGACGTTTACCGATGAACTTGAAGCCGGCGTTGCCGCTCGCCACGCCCTTGAGCTGCTTCAGGCACTGCGCCGAGATGTCGGACGCCCACTGGTGCACGTCCGCCGCGTGGTATGAGTGGCCCGCCAGCACCGACTCGGGCACCTGCGAGTGACCACGGGCGTCAGCCTGCCGTCGCCTTGCGAGCGCTGCGCGACCGCCAGCAGCACGTCAGAAGGCCACCGCTTACCTCGTGCGCCAGCTTCTTGACCTCCTCCTGGATCTTGCCGAACTCGTACTGCTGTGGCGTTGCAATCGACGCATGCACGCGGCGTGAGAATGCGACGACGCCACCTTGGCGCTCCATCGCCGGCGCGGAAGGCGACGGCGGCGACTCGCCCCGACGTCTCCCATACTAGCGGGCGCGAACAAGCCCCGCCCCGCGCCGACTAGTGCTTCTCAATAACCGCCCCGAGAGCTGCAGGAGGAGCCTACCGCCGCGTTCTCCATGGTCCGTCGCCGCTTGTGCCGCCGCTCGGGATCCCACCTCCCGCTCATGCGCTTCCAGTCCGAGGCGTCCACCTCCGACATCCCTGCTAAGTACGACTCTCTGTCTCCCACTAAGTTCGCGTTCTCCACTCATTTAAGTGCGCATCTTTCCTTCTCGACACAGACAGCAACTCGTGCCACCATCGAGACAGGCCGCCGCTGCTTCCCCGCGCTCGCCGGCCCCTGGACGCGCGATGACGGTGGCGACAGGCCTGGCGCCGCCCGGACCGGCCGCGCGGCTCTCTAGCGACGGCGCGTGGGCGCTGACGGCGCAGGACCAGCGGCGCGAGCGCGCGGGCGGCCTGCGGTTCGCGCAAGACGTGGCCGCGTCGGGCTGCGCGCTGGCCGACGGCCGCGGCGAGGACGACGGCGGCGACGGGGGCGACGAGGACGCGCAGGGTGAGCGCGCGCTGCTGCCGGCGACGCCCGAGATCGTGCCCTGGCGCATGCGCGAGCGCATGAAGACCATGGACGTGGCGCTCATGCTGTGCCTCAACATCGGGACGGACCCGCCGGACGTGGCCAAGACAACGCCGTGCGCGCGCAAGGAGTGCTGGGTCGACCCCTTCTCCATGCCCGCGCAGAAGGCCATCGAAACCATAGGCAAGACGCTCCAGTCGCAGTACGAGCGCTGGCAGCCGCGCGCGAGGTACCGCCAGAGCCTGGACCCGACCGTGGACGAGACCAAGCAGCTCTGCGTATCCATGCGTCGGCTGGCCAAGCACGACCGTGTTCTCTTCCACTACAACGGCCACGGCGTGCCGCGGCCCACGCCCAACGGGGAGATCTGGGTCTTCAACAAGAGCTACACGCAGTACATCCCGCTGCTCGTCTACGACCTGCAGTCCTGGGTCGGCACGCCCTCCATCTACGTGTTCGACTGCTCCGCCGCCGGACTACTGCTCAGCCACTTCTCCAGCACGACCGCGCCGCCGCCTGCGCCGTCCGCAACCCACGGAGTCAACGGCCCGCAGCACCAGGGGGTGTCATCGACGGCGCATGAAGCCATCGTGCTGGCTGCATGTGGCGCCAACGAGCTGCTGCCGACGAACCCCGAGCTTTGCGCCGACGTGTTCACCGCGTGCTTGACGACGCCGATCACGGTCGCTCTGCGCTGGTTCATCTCGCAGAACGAGTTGTCGATGGCGCACGTGGACCCAAATTTCATTGACCGCATCCCAGGCAAGCTGACCGACCGGAAAACGCTACTGGGTGAGCTCAACTGGATCTTCACTGCCGTCACGGACACCATTGCGTGGAACATGCTCCCGCGCGAGCTCTTTCAGAAACTCTTCCGCCAGGATCTGCTCGTGGCGTCGCTGTTCCGCAACTTCTTGCTGGCCGAGCGCATCATGAAGTCGGAAGGGTGTGCGCCGTGCTCCCTCCCGACGTTGCCGCCGACCAACCACCACCCGCTGTGGCGGTCGTGGGATCTTGCCGCAGAAGTGTGTCTGAACCAGCTTTTCAAGATCGCAAATCCGTTCCCGTCTCGCCCACTGTCTGACGCTAGCTTCACGCCCTCGCGATTCTTTGCGGAGCAGCTGACCGCCTTTGAAGTGTGGCTCGAGTTTGGATCGTCGGGGAAGCCGCCGCCTCAGCAATTGCCGATGGTATTACAGGTGCTGCTGTCGCAAGTTCATCGACTGCGCGCTCTGGTACTGCTCAAGAAGTTTCTGGACTTGGGTCCGTGGGCAGTCAACCTCGCGCTCTCTGTCGGCATCTTCCCGTACGTGCTCAAGCTCCTGCAATCGCCGGCAACAGAGCTTCGACAGGTGCTCGTGTTTATTTGGACGAAGATCCTCGCGCTTGACGCGACCTGCCAGGTCGACCTCGTCAAAGACGACGGTCACTCGTACTTCATTTCACATCTGGCAGCCGGGCTTCAGTCGTCGAACCATGGCGGGGAGTTTAGCGGAGGGCCGCGCCACCAGCAGCATAGCACGCCGCCGTCGACGTCGAGCCAGCAAAAGGTCATGGCGGCGTTTGTGCTGTCTGTGATTTGCAACAACAACGTCCCCGGCCAGAAGGGGTGCCTGTCCCAATACCTTCACAAGATCTGCTCGAGCCTGCTCGCTGACCGCGACGACGAGGTGCGCAAATGGATGTGTCTGTGCCTCGCCAAGTTGTGGGAGGGCTTCGATGATGCCAAGCGCGTCGCGATCGACGGCAACGTAACTCGATTGCTCTACGCGCTGCTCCAAGACAGCGATCCCCAAGTTCGCGCTGCTGCAGTTTATGCGCTCGGCACGCTCGTTGGTTTCCAGATCGACACGAGCACTGGCAACAGCGGTGTGGATTGGACTGTGCTGGACGAGTTTTGTGCCCATCGAGCGCACGATGACATTGTGATTGCCACGGAGCTTTTGCGCGGGTGTCGGGACGGATCGCCATTAGTGCGGCGCGAAAGCGTTCTGGCGCTGGCTAATGTGGTTGTTCACAGTTACCACATCCCGCACTTTGAAGCTGTGGCGCGTCAATTCACTGGCGCGTCTGCCGCACGGAGACGAAGCCTCATCGCGTCGAACTCTCCAGTCGAGAGAGGTAACCGAGCACCGAGCGAGCTGTATGGCAGCAGCATGGGTGGGTACAGCATGGATGATGTCACCGGACACGAGGACTCGGCAAGCGTCGCAAGCGAGGATGCTGCTGTCGGACTGGACATTGGCGAGGACGATGGGCTGCACGAGTTGATTGGAGAAGACGCCGACTACTATGTGCAGATCTGGGAAGCGTTGAAGGAAATGCAAGCCCGCGACCCGTTCCCCAAGGTCGTTAGCGCAGTGAAAGCAGTGGTGGGATACGTGAACGGCCGCGTGCTGGAAGCTGACCAAATGGAGCGCATGCGTGCAACACAGCAGCAGCAATCGTCTGAAGTGACGGGAAACTCCAACGAGAGTGCCGTCATCGAGGAGCATCGAAGTGGGGGTGGAGTTACTTCGCATATTCAGCGCGAAGCCTCGGTTCCCGATCTACCAGGCTACTCTTCCGGATATGGAGCACATCGTACGGGCTTGAACGTCAATGGGGCAAGTGCTCACAACGGCCCTGCCCACAACGGCCCTGCCCACAATGGCCCTGCCGGAGCGATGCGTGAGGCAGACGGTCGCTTGGGTTCGAATCCTTTAAACTCTCGGGATGCTCGGATGTCCCTGACAGGAGGAACACACGTGGAGACTGGAGGACGAGGCATTCGGTCAGCGATGTCGATGGGAAATTTCCGGCAGTACCAGCACGAGCCCCCGCGACAGCATCAGTACCAGCCCAACGGGGACGGTATGCAATATCCTCGGGCCGCTGGTTACGACGGGATGCACGCGGGTGAGAGCGCGGTGAGTGTCGCCAATAGAGGTCGCCCGATGGCGGACCATAACCAGCAGGAACCTCACCATCGCCATAGCGGAATGGCTCGAGGCGGCCCGGATCGTGGCGGGTTCGCGTATCCACAGGCGTCAGGAGGGAGTGCGAGCACCATGCGCTATGACTACGGAGTGCCAGCACCCCCACCCCAACGTCGGCATGGTCGACAAGACGATTTTCCGTCGTCGTTGGTGTCAACTTGTTATGACCGGCACAAGGCGCGATTCAACGAGCCCATTCTCGACTCGACGAACGAGGACGACGACCCGCTCAGCGAGCGCGGCGCCGAGCAGTGGGAGCGCGCGCGGCGGTACGAGCGGATCCGCCAGGCTGCCGACAAGCTGTCGCCAGGGTTCGCAGCGCCAAAGCCCAATGGCAGTCGCGAGAGTGAAGATCTGCGGCTCTCAGACCCCAGACTGTCTTTGCAGACGGGAGCAAGCAGCTTCGATGACCCGACATCGTCGTATTCGCTGCCCGGCTACGATCCACTTCTGTACCCGTCGATGGGTGCGGCATCGTCTGTGAGCGACCGCGAGGGAGTGAAGAGCTTCTCGATGAACATCCGGCAGCGTGCCGTGATCAACAATGACGCCGAGATGACGTCGCTGCTGCTGTTCCACCCGTACGAGTCGATGCTGGTCGTGGCCGATGACAAGGACCAGCTCGCCGTCTACCAGGTGGATGAAACGGAGAAGAAGCTGCTGAGCTTTGCCAACAAGAACCCTCCTGGGTGCGTTCTGTTGGTGGCGCACAGTCGTTCGTGACCTGTTCTAACCTCTGTCGTGTTGAGCGATGTAGTTCTCGGCTCACCTCGCTGACGTGGATCAACGAGTCTGAGGAGAGCCTGCTGACAAGTGGATCGGACGACGGCGTGGTCAAGATCTACCACGGCCTGCACTCGCCGGCGCGGATCCGTGCTCATCGTCCTCCTCGACTCGCGACATCGTTCGTCGCAGTCCCCGACCTCGTGCCTGGCACGCGTGGCTCGGGCCTCGTCATGGACTGGCAGCAAAGCTCGTCGTTGTTGTTAGCGGGCGGGAACTCGGGCATGCTCCGCGCGTGGAACCTGCGGCACGAGATGTGCGAGCTGAAGCTCGCGACGCAGACGGACTCGTGCATCACGTCGATCGCCAGCGACGAAAGCGCCTTGTCGACGGTCGTCGCTGGCTTCGGAGACGGTTCGCTCCGCGTGTTCGACTTGCGCAGCCGCCCCGAGTCTGCCGTTCGGGCAAGCATGAAGGAGCACTCGTCCTGGATCGTGCAGACGCACATCTACAACCACGCGCGGCACGAGCTGCTCACCGGGTCCGTCTCTGGAGAGCTCAAGTTCTGGGACCTGCGCTTCCCGAAGACGAGCGTGCGCGCGCTGGAGGCCCACCGGTCGCCCATGACGGCTCTCGCCGTCCACAACTACGCCCCCGTCTTCGCCAGGTAAGCTGGCGTGCCCTGCCTTCCTGCGTCGGTGTTGGGTTTGCAAATGCTGACAGCACGTCTTGGGATGCTCGACTAGCGGTTCGCACAACCAGTTCATCAAGGTGTTCCGCAGCGACGGCGAGCAGCTCGCGCTCATCCGCTACCACGAGGGCTTTCTCGGCGAGCGCATCGGCCCCGTCTCGTGCCTCGCGTTCCACCCGCGGCGGCTGCTGCTCGCGGCCGGCGCCACCGACTCGGTCGTCGCCGTCTACTCGGCCGACAAGTGATCGACCTGGCGGTTGCGATATTTTCTCAAGTCCTTGTGGCCAAGTCGACGTTCAATGGGCAAAGCTCTCACGTTTCATTATCAATGCAAACTCCGACGGTGCGTGCGCGTCAAGCCGCCCGTTGGTCGCCGTCGAGGCTCACGGGAACTCGGGCACCTTGGCGTCGGTGAAGCGGTCGCGGTCGTGCTTGGCCGAGAAGTCGGTTCCCGGGCCGACGGGCACGACGCCGAAGGCGTTGAGGTGCGTGTGCGAGCCGTAGTAGTGGAGCTTGATGTGTTGCATGTTGACCGACTTGGTCACGGGCGGGAACTGGTAGATCTCCTTGGTGTAGTTGAACAAGTTGGGGTACTCCTTGATCATGCGCTTGTTCGTCTTGAAGTGCACGAAGTACACCTCGTCGAAGCGGATGAGCGTCGTGAAGAGGCGCAGGTCCGCCTCCGTGAACGTGTTGCCGACGAGGAAGCGCTGTTTACCGAGGATGGCCTCGACGCGGTCGAGCGCGTTGAACAGGTTGGTGACGGCCTCGTCGTAGGCGAGCTGCGTGGAGCAGAAGCCGCACTTGTAGACGCCGTTGTTGATGTCGTTGTAGACCCACTCGTTGATGGCGTCGATCTCGCCGCGCAGCTCCTGCGGGTACAGGTCGATCTTGGACGGCACGAGGCCCTCGAAGGCCGTGTTGAGCATGCGCACGATGTCGGCCGACTCGTTCGACACGATCGTCTTCTTGACCTTGTCCCAGAGCACCGGCACCGTGTAGCGCGTGTTGCCCTGCGAGCACAGCTCGTACAGGTCGCGCACGAACTTGGCGTGGTTGACCGTGTCGGGGATCGCGCCGTCCGACGAGTACGCGCCGAGCCCCGAGGGCCCGGGCAGCGACGGCGTCGTGGCCGGGTCCACGAACGCCCAGCTCATGTGCGTGTCGTTCGGGTCGTCCGGCCGCGTGCGCTGGAACACGGGGTGCACGATCGACACGCCGATCACGTCCTGCAGGCCCTTGAGGTACACGGTCGCGAGCGTGCGGTGCGCCCACGGGCACGCGAGCGAGATGTACAGGTGGTAGCGGTCGCGCGCGGCCGGGAACTCGGCGCTCGCGTCCGCCTCGATCCAGTTGCGGAACTTGCTCGGGTCGCGCACGAACGTGCCCTTCTCGGACGTGGCCCACGTGCCTCGGGTCGTCATGGCGCGGCGCGAGGAGAGGAAGAGCGGGCGGAGCAAGCGGCGGGAAGGCGCCGTTGTCGGGTGGAGGAGGAGGAGGAGGAGCGGGCGCTGCAGCGGCGGCAAAAGCAGAAGTGAGCACGAGAACGCGAGCTGCTTGGCGCGGGTCCGGCGGTTGGCTTTTGTCTTCGACTCGAAGGTTCCGACAGTGACGACGTTGACAACTTGGTGATTGCGATGGAATTCTGACGGATTCACGGAATGGGAGTCAAATGGGCAGAGGGTTCCATACAAAGTGCGCGATGGAAGGTGCTCAATATATACTTGAATTGGGGGAATCCTTCGAAATACGTCGACTCTCGTTTGGTAATCACACTGGAAATGATCGACGATATCCGCGCGCTGTGATTGGTCAATTCAGGTTAAAAGTCTGCGCTGCAAGTCGCAGATTCATCCGCTTACTTTGATCAACTGTAGAAAGGTACACTATCCGTCAGAAGTAAATAAACGTTGCACCTGGAAACGTCATCATCACTTGCGATGACGGCAATACACACGCCAAGTCGCGAACGCAACTGCACTCCACAGAAGTGCTCGCCACCATAACCAGGTGATTACTGTAAACCCCAACGTACCCCTTCCACGCGACGTAACCGTTCAGGTGCAACAACACCCCATTGCCAACTGCCAATCCGGCCAAGGTGTCGCGCCGTCCGCAGTTGCTTCCCGCCTCGCCCTCCTGCCCCCGTGGCGCACACCCAGCCCCCTCGCAGTTCATGGCGCTGAGCGGAAGCACTAGTGCAGCCAGCGGTAGCTCGTGGTGGAAGCCTGTGGGCGGTCTGGACGCGACGGTGGAGGCGATCGACCTCTCGCGCATGTCGTTCGCGTCGCTGGCGTCCGGCAAGCGCCGCGGCAGCAGCGCCGCGAGGACCTCGCCAGTCGTGGCGGCCGTGGACCAGTACCTCGTCTCTCCGTCCGTCGACTCGGCGCACCGACTGCTGCTCGTCGCGCGCAAGCCCAGCGTGCTCATGACCTTCTTCTCGACGCACTACTCGCCGCTGTGCCTCCAGCTGCTCGACACGCTGGCAGAGCACATCCTGTCGCTCACGCCTGCACCCCAGCCGGTCTCAGCCGCCAAGGAGTCTGGGAGGAGCGAGGAGAGCGACTTTGCCGTCTCGCAGACGCAGCCAGCGGCCGAGAACGCGTCGGTGCTGTCGCCGCTGCTGGAACTCGTGTACCTCTTCTCGAGGAAGACGGCGGTCGGGTACCCGTCGCACGCGCTCAGCAAGCTCTTGCAATGGCTCGTAGACAGCATCGCGGTGGCGGCGCTGCAGTGCAATAGCGAGGGCTCGTCGATGCTCAAGCTGCAGCTCGTGGTCATGGCCGAGATGATCCAGACGAGCTCGGGCGTCCAGCTGTTCGTCAAGGAGATGAAGAAGGTCAAGGAGCTCTACCGTGCGCTCACGGTCGTGCTCAATAGCACCGAGGACGCCGAGCTGCTGGTCTTCTCTATGGCGATCTTGGCGAGGCTGGTGCTGTCCGACTCGCTCGGGAACAAGCTCTTCAGCGCCAAGAACGTCGACCAAGCGC
>JAADYB010000225.1:0-30227 GCA_023338075.1 Phytopythium litorale
CTGCCTGACGGGCGCCGCCGCTCTCGGTGACGCTTGACGGCGCGCTCATCTGGTGAGTCGGTGCTGCTTCTGGCCTCTCGCCGGCGCGTCAAGAGAGCGAGCGAGATTCTGGCGGCGTCTGTCACTTTTCGACCGGCTCGGTGGTGAACCCAAGCCCAAAGGCCGCGCAGTCATTTTCGTTGACAACCGTGGCTATTTTTGTAAATAACAGGAACACGTCGGACCGAGATTCGAGAAGGCGCCTTCGTGTGAGTCTGAGTCTGAGGCGGATGCTCATGGCGATGCTGTCGGATTGGATCGGACGCCGATGCAATGCGGACCCGCGCGCGCGGACCCGACAGCGGCGGACGCGCTTGCCTCCCTCGGGCCCTTCCTTCTTGATGCATTCAGGTTGCATTCCGCAGGTTGGGGGGCGGCAGGCAGCAGCTGTCCTTGCCCGCCCACCATTCTTCCGCCTCGCATCAGACCGTGCTCAGCCAACGGGATCAGGTGTCTGTCTCGTTCCCAGATTTGCGGGTTCCATCTGCAGCCTACCTCCTGCGTCACTATTCGATTAGTACAGTTCTCCAACCCGTTCAACCAACAAATCCCGTGCGCTACTCTCCCTCCATACGGAAAACTGGTGGCTCCAGTGAGGGACCCGACCCGGCAAGCCGATCGATCCGAAGGCTTCGGCGCTCGCATTCCCGCACTCGCCGGCCGCTTCTCCCCCTTCTCCGCCCGCTCCTCTCTCTCTCTCTCTCTACGCGTCGACCATGCTCGTGTGGCAGGACATCTTCACGGAGGACGAGGTCATGTCGGACTCGAACAAGATCCTCGAGGTCAAGGACGCCGAGGGCAACGTGGTGCCCGGCATGTTCATGGTCGAGTCGCGCAGCGTGGCCAAGGGCTCGGACAACGTCGACATCGGCTGCGGCGACGCGTTCGGCGGCGGCGACGACGACGTGGACGACTCGGTCGAGACGGTCAACAACGTGATCGACGACGTCATCGGCTTCGGCTACACGGAGACGGGCTTCGACAGCAAGACGGAGCTCAAGACGTATCTCAAGTCGTTCTTCCGCAAGATCATGAAGAACCTCAAGGCCACCAACGCCAGCGACGAGCAGCTCGCCGCCTTCAAGAACGACGCGCAGGAGATCGTCAAGTACCTCGTCTCCATGTACAAGGACCTGCAGTACTTCATGTTCAAGTCGTGCGACTCGGAGGCCGGCCTGGCCTACTCGTACTACCCGGACGGCGCCGTCACGCCCGTCTTCCTCTACATCAAGTGGGGCCTCAAGGAGGTCAAGTTCTAAGCGCGCTGGCCTTGCCGCCGCTCCTCTTGTCGCTGGTCCGCCTCGAGTCGGCTGCGTTAAGGTCAATGGAGCGTCTGGAGGCGGGAGTTGGAGGCGGCGACGCCTCCTCCAGCCGCGTGCTTGCTCCCCTGCTTCGCGAGTCGCGTCTGCTGCCATTTTTTTAATGTGCGGGTCTATCCGAGTTCACATACACACGATGCACTTGCGCCGCCACCTCCTTGGCTCTCCATGCCGCTCCTCGCTTCTTCTTCTCCTTCTCCATCGTATCAAACAGGTCGTCGTGTATTGGCACTCGGGAAGCAGGCAGAGGGAAAGCAAATCTATACGCATGGCAGACCAGCATGACCGGCTAACCACTGGCCGGCTCAGTCCTTCTCGACGACGATGGCGGCGACGCTGAGTGCGAGCACGACGAGCGTGACGCCGAGGATCTTGGCCACGAACACCTTGAACTCTAGCGGCTCGACGATCTGCTTGGCGTCCTCGTCGTCCTCGTCGGCGCCCACGCCGTGGTCGTAGTGCAGCGGGATGAAGTCGACGCGGCGGAAGCCCTGCGTGTTGCGCAGGTGCTCGTTCTCGAGCCGGAAGAAGCTCCAGAAGGTGCGCCGGAAGAGCTCGAGCACCATGGTCACGGGAGCCACGTAGCGCGGCAGCCAGTCGCGCGACGACCGCGGCGGGATGAGCGTCAGCGTCCACGAGAAGCGCAGGAACAGGTCGGCCACCATGGCCGCGTAGTACACCCACTTGCGCGCGAACATCTGCGAGTCGCCCAGGAACTTGTACTGCGGGCGGCCGAGGCCCCAGTCCATGGTCACGTCCCAGATCCACGTGTACAGCGAGCTGGCCGTGAAGAGGAAGAGCCAAAAGACGAGGAACGCGCGCTGCTGCATCGCCGCCGGGTCGCCCGCCGCCGACTCGGCGTGGTGCAGCGGGTGGAAGAGCCCGAAGAGCGCCACCACCTGCGTCAGCGCGTACTTGCCGGCGTTCGGCAGGTTGGGCCACCACGTCTGCGTGTCGTACACGCGGCGCAGGCTCTGCAGGAAGCGCCACCAGAGCGGCAGCGCGCACACGAGCGGCACCACCACGTTGACGAAGTACACGTTGTTCTGGCAGCTGCCGTCGTCCTCGTCCAGGCCGCCGCCGCTCAGCAGGTCCCCCAGGCCGCCGTGGTCGCTGCTGAACGAGCTCGGCGGCGGCTGGTCCTTCAGCAGGTACTCGCCCGAGCTGAAGAAGCACACGGACCACGCGAGGTCCTGCGTCACCTTGACCGTGCTCGTCAGGTAGTCGCCCACGAACGTGTGGAAGAACGTGACGGCGTACAGCGGCGAGGCAACGATCTCCCACAGCGTGCGAAGGAAGCCCGTGCGGTAGGCGCGCGACAGGTAGAAGTACAGCGTGTAGGCCGCCAGCGCCAGCGGGTAGTAGCCGCGCGCGAGCATCTCCTCCGGGAAGTACCCGTTCACGACCTTGTAGTACAGCAGCACGTTGACGAGGAAGACGATCGTCATGTTGGTGGCGTCGCCCAGCACGTCCGGGTATGACATGGTCAGCAGCGACGAATCGCGGTGGCGCCGCGGGTCCAGCTCGAAGATGTAGCGGTAGTTGATGCGCGCCGAGCGCCACACGTACAGCGAGACGCCCAGCAGCCAGTGCAGCAGCAGCAAGCCGCCGATGCCCCGATAGACCGGGTACGCGCGCGTGAGCACGAGGTCGATCACGTGGCGCTCGCGCTCGCTGCGGAAGGTCGGCACGATGAGCGAGTCCCAGCCGACCCAGACGATCAGCAGCAGGCACGCGCCGACCTTCATGCCGAGGTAGATGTGGGCCCAGTTGACGATGATCTCGCGCTTCGTGAGCAGCGTCGCAAGCGCCACCGCGCGGTCGCCGTCGCAGAAGCGGTCCGCAAACAGCGTCTCGACCTCGGCCAGCAGCTCGCGGCATCGCAGCGCCTTGGCGAACGAGAAGGCGTTCAGCCGCGCGTCGTGCGCCTGGACCAGCGGCTTGTCGGGGTGGAGCACGCCAGCGTGCAGCCGCTGCCACTTGTCGTGCTTCTTGAGGATCTTGACGAACCCAGTGTAGTTGAGCAGCGCAAAGTTCTCCAGGTGGTGCAACAGGCGGTGCAGCTCGACGAGCGCGCGCTTGAGCGACTCGCGGGTTGCAGCAGACGCGTCCGCGCGGTACTGCCCGCGCAGCAGCGACAGGTGGTCGGCGAACTGCGCCGACAGCCGCGAGTACGCGCGCTCGACCTTGTCGTACTCGAACTCGAGCGCTTCCTCGAACGACACCGAGTCGCCGCCACCCACGCCGCTGGCGGAGAGCAGCGTGTTGCGCTCACCCCGGCCGCCGCTGAGGCTCGACGAGCTGCGCGCGCGTCGGGCTCGCGCGATCACCGCCGACGACAGGCTGCCGATGCTACTGATGCTGCCGGACCGCCGGGCACGCGACACAACCGCGGACGACAAGCGGACGAGCGAGGCGCGCATGCCGGCTATCGGCTTGCTGGACGCGCCGCCGCCACCCTCGGCCCCCTCGGTCGTCGTCACCATGGGCTGCCACTGCTGGTCGCTCAGGTCGCTCATGCGCGGCGTGCTGTTCGCGTCCGTGGCGTCGGCCACCGACTCGTCCACGTCCACGAGCGAGGACAGCCGCATAGAGGTGCGCGAGGTGCCGGTGGACCCGGAGGACCCGGAGGACGCAGAGGACGCGATCGACAGGCGAGCGGCCGACGCGGGCGACTCGCCGGCCAGCAGCGGCTGCAGGCGGTCCTGCTGCTGCTCCAGGTCCGGGTCGATCTCAAGCGCCGGCGGCCGCGGCTGCTGTTGGATGTGCTGCTCGGCCTGCTCGGCCTGCTCCGTCGCCGGCAGTTCCTGCTGTGTGTCCGCCACCGGCACCACGTCCTCGTACGGCTGGTACTGGTGGTACTGCTGCTGCTGGTAGCGCTCGTGCAGCTGCTGCTCGTCGCGCTGCTGCCGCCGGAGCAGCAGCCGCTTCAGCCGGTCGTAGTCCACGTAGTCGTCGCGCCACTCGGCGTACATGTTCTCGCGCAGCCGCAGGCTAAAGTGCACCATGGCGTCGCGCCGACCGGCTTGGCCGCCGGGACAAGCGCGTCACGCAGTCGGTACGCGAGCAGCAGGCCTCCGACCGGGTGGCGGAGCTGGGCGATCAACTGCAGGCGGCGATCTGCGCTCTGGAGGCGTCGGCGCTGGCGTCGATGCGCTTCAGGAGGCCGGTGGTGGCGGGTGGATGGCTTGATCAGAGCTTCTCGGCGTCTGGTTCCCGCCAAAGTCACGGCGGGCAATGCCTCTAACGTCGATTAAGAACCCCTAACCGCTCGAATCGGGGTTAAAAAACGTGACGAGGGCGGATACACAACGAGGATTGGGTATGTTTAGCGTCGAGTGCGACCTCTTTAGAGTCAAAAGAGCTTCAACTTCAAATACCGGTTCGGAACCGGTACCACCGGTACAAAACCGGTTTGTCCTCGTGAGAACCGGCCGGAAGCGCCACGCCAGCTGACAGACGACACGAAGCCCGCGACGGACGCTCGTCGGCATGGAGGACGCGGCGTCGGAAGCGCCAGCGCCGGCCGCAGCCGCCGAGGCTACGCGTACGTTCCTTATCTGCGTGTGCGCCGCCTCCTCGCGGTCTCTTGGCGCTTTTCCTGGCCGTCATCGGCCTCTTGTGGCGCGAGACTGACGGGTTCATGTCGCGGCGAGGCAGTCGCGAACGGATCGGCGGAGGCCACGCGAGGGAACGACGCGGCGACCGACGCGCACGCTGAAGCAGCGGAGACGCCGGCGTCTGGATCCCCGTCCAGCAGCGGGCTGGACGCGCAGGTGGCACTGCAGCTGCGCGCGTGGAAGGAGCGCGCGTCGCGCATGGAGCTGCTGCTGACCAAGAAGACGGCCAAGATCCAGGAGATGGAGGAGACGGTGCGCCTGCCTCCGTCGTGCCGTGTGGACGCTCGCGCCTGCTGCTGTTGAGTCCCTCGACGTGAATTGCTGACGGGATCGTCCGTGGCCGACCCGCAGGAGGCCAAGTTGAAGCGCTTGCTGGCGATGGCGAAGCGCAGCATCGACAACAGCAAGCAGGACGTGGCCGAGCGTGACCAGACCATCCAACGGCTGCGCGAAGAGGTGGCTCCGTGGTTTCTTGCATAGCGAGGACCCGGTCAGAGCTGACGAGGAGTGCGCGGCAGGTCCAACAGAGCGCGCAGCGACGCCATGCGTGGCACGTCGACGGCGACACGCGCGATCCGCAAAAAATCATCTACAAGGTCCGCCACGGTAGCGTGCTGTGGTGCTTGGTCGAGTACGTGAATGAGAACGACCTGGACGAGACCAAGGAGTACGCCTGGCACTGCTTCAACAGCGACGACGAGATCAACGCGTACGCCGAGCGCGCGTCGGGCGAGCCGCTCAAGCTGCCTGAGCTTTCGCTGACGCCGTTTGAAGTCGAGCGCGTGGTACGCAACGGGAGTGGGGATGTCCGGGACTCCTTGTCGTGGCAGTCATTCATCGTGGATGTGGTGTCTGTCGTTGGTGATCAACAGAAGAAGGGGCTGAAAGAGGACCTCGACCGCGTGCAAGAAGAGTTCCGCCGGTACCGCGTCCGCTCAGGTATACGCATGGGGAATGTCTTTGCAATGCTCTGTGCGCCGCACCGACACCAGCCGCGCTCTTGCTTCGTCAACTAGAAATCACGCGGAAGCAGAAGGACGCCGAGATTCGCAAGGTGCGCTTGCCACTCTCGCACTACGCGCTGGTGGAGCGCGGCGAATGCTCAAGACTTACGAATACGACCCGGTGCATTGAGAGCAGATGAGTGCGAATGCGTTGGCTCGACAGACGGAGCAGATCTCGGAGACGGACGTTGCCGGCGAACTACAGTCCGCCAAGGCGCAAATCCGACGCCTGGCGAAGTCGCAGACGGAGGCGGAAGAGCGGGTGCGTCTCTCTACGAGCTCTGTCAACAGCAAGATGCACTGTGGATGCATCCTAATCCACCGTCGTGTTGGGTTGCAGGAAACCGAATGGCGTCGCAAGTTCGAGAAACTGCTCCGCGACTACGAGAAGCTCAGCGGGACCATGGGTGAGACGGTGCTAGCGACCGAGTGGCGTGAGCGGTAGGCATTTGATCTCTGTGTCGGCGATGAAGCGAGTGACAACTGACAGCAAGCCCTCCCGTCGCGCGCGACAGTTACGAGCAGTCTGTGCGCGAGAAGGAGGAGCTGGAGAAGAAGCTGGAAGACCTGAAGATGTCGGCCAGCAGTATGATGACAGGCGGTCCCTCCAGTGGCGGAGGAGGGGAGCTTCAATCGCTGCGCCAAGAGTTTGCTCAGTACCGGAAGCGCGCCATGAATGCCGTCGAGCAAAAGGAAAAGGAGTTGAGCGACATCCACGCGCAGTACGGCGACGTGGGCGGGGCTGCGAGCCGGACTGGCAGCGCCAGTGCGCGCGCAGCCAACGGCTTCAGCTCGGCATCCATGCGGCGCATGAGCACGGACTCGAGCAGCAGTCTGTCGGGCTTCGACACGCCGAACGCGATCACCACGAACGAGTACCTGAAGAACATTGTGTACAAGTACATGACGAGCGACCAGACCGAGGTAAAGCAGGCGGGGCGAAGTAGCTAGAGGTGCTCTCGGATGCGACGAGGAACTCACGGGACGCGTGGATGGCATGCTGCAGGCCAAGGAGCACATGGAGAAGGCAATCGCGACGGTGCTCAACTTCTCGCCGACAGAAGTCACAGCCATACAGGTACAAACGAGCACGGAGTCGCTGCGAGCTGGGGGGGAACCGGAGGAGCACCACCTCACCGCCAGTATGTGTGTGCGTGGAAAACTACCGCGACTGCAGGAGAAGCGCAAGGCGCAGGGCTGGTTTTGGTGAAGGCGTGGCGCCATTCCGTGTCGAGGAGGCCAAGTTGAAGTGATGTCCGAGAGTTGACCCCCAACCGGTTGCATCTGTTATTATTCTTTGCTGTCCTCCTGTGTAATGTTGCGCGAAGGTCGCCTACCTCACTAATGCGAAACACTGACTATCTGACTGACTGACTGGCCGCGGAAATGGCTGCTCGATGATGGCTATTCGAGCATTGGTCGCCGCCGCCTTGCTTCTCGACCGCTCCCCGACCGCTTCCAGGGCTCCGCGAGCCTCCAGCCACTGCGACCGAGCGCGCAACCATGTCGGACAAGGCGCCGGTGAGCGATCAGCGCTTCCAGAAGGTCCACAACGACCCGGTACGTCCGCTAGTCGCCTGCTGCTCGTGATTCCCATGGCCATGGCGGGCTCACGCGGTCGCTGTCATGCGTCTTGTGCTGCGCGTGTGTCTGCGTGTATGTCGGCAGCGGTTCGCGCGCAACTCGAAGCGCAAGAGCAAGCTCAAGATCGACAAGCGCTTCGCCGCCGTGCTGCACGACGATCGCTTCAAGAGCGTGCAGGGTGAGTCGCGAGGGATCGTTGGCCGCGTGGCGGATGTCGTGGTGGGCTGACAGAGCGCGTGTGTGGCTGCGGATGGCAGGCAAGTACGACAAGTACGGCCGCCGCATCGACAAGAAGAACGAGCAGCTGAACAAGTTCTACCAGCTCGAGGAGGAAGAGGAGGAGGCTGACGGGAGCGACGACGGCGAGGACGCCCAGCCCGTGAAGCAGGCCAAGAAGCAGAAGGGCAAGAAGTCCAGTAGTGACGATGAAGACGATGCGGCGTCCACGAGCAGCTCGGACGGCGAGGAAGACGAGACGGCGGTCGACGCAAAGGACGAGAAGGACGAGAAGCTGTCGCGGATCGAGTACCTGAACCGCATGGCGCGCGGCGAGCTGAGCTCGGGCTCGTCCAGCTCGGACTCGGACGACTCGGACGACTCGGACGCCGAGGCCGACGCGGCCGACGAGGGCGACAAGGAGGAGGATATCCCGCTGGGAGACGTCACCAAGCGGTTCGCCGTGCTCAACTGCGACTGGACGCGCATCCGCGCGATCGATCTGTTCGCGCTGTGCCAGTCGTTCGCACCGGCCACGGGCGCCGTGCAGAACGTGACCATCTATCCGTCGGACTACGGGCTCGAGAAGATGAAAGAGGAGGAGCAGTTCGGGCCGCAGGGTCTCTGGAAGGACGAGGCGGACGAGAAGGAGAAGGAGGCGTCGGATGAGGACGATGAGGAGGACGACGAAGAGATGGAGGCTGCTGCCAAGGAGGAGGAGGAGGAAGACAAGAAGGCCGGCGACAGCGGCAGCGACGAGGAGGAGGAGAAGGAGGAGGAGAGCGGGGACGAGGATGACGGGGACGCGGACGCGGATGACGGCGCTGACGGATACGACTCGGACGATCCGCTCGGCGTCAAGAAGAGCGTGACGCTGGAGGACGAGATGGACGGCTTCGACAGCGAGAAGCTGCGCAAGTACGAGCTGCAGAAGCTCAAGTACTACTACGCCGTGGTCACGTGCGACTCGGTCAAGACGGCGGGCGCCATCTTCGACAACTGCGACCAGCTCGAGTATGAGACGTCGTCCAACTTGCTGGACCTGCGGTTCGTCCCGGACGACGTCGAGTTCACGAACCCGCCCAAGGAGTCGTGCGACAGCGTGCCGGACAACTACAAGCCGGCCATGTTCGCGACGACGGCTCTGCAGCAGACGGACGTCAAGCTGACGTGGGAGGAAGACGACCAGAGCCGCATGGAGCTGCTCACGCGCCACAGTGACTGGAAGGACGCGGACGACGACGACTTCACGGCGTACCTCGCGTCGGACGTGTCGTCTGCTGGGGAAGAGGAGGAGGAAAGCGACAGCGAGGGCGAGGAACAGCCCGTCGAAGGGAAGAAGACGGACAAGAAGCTCAAGAAGCTCAAGAACAGATACCGCAAGATGCTGCTCGGCAGCGACGCGGAGGAGGACGACGACGAGGAAGGTGCCGCCGGCGACAAGATGAGCATGTTCCCGGACTCGAGCGGCGACGAAGGCGAATCCGGTGCCGCCTCGTCGGGCGATGGCAGTGACGACGGCGGCGAGGGCGAGATGGAGATGTCGTTCACTCCCGGCGCGAGCGACGTCCTGCGCGCCAAGAAGCAGCGCGAGCTGGAGGCGAACGAGACGCCGTTCGAGCGGTACACGCGCGAGAAGAAGCTGGAGAAGAACCAGAAGCAGCACGAGAAGCGCGCCAAGCAGAAGCAGTTGGCGCGCGAGCAGAAGGCCGTGCTGCGCAAGAGCAAGAAGGATGTGCCGAACGAGGTCAAGCTGCTGCGCGAGGCCATCGACGGCGACAGCGACGACAGCGACGCCGGTGAGCTGGGCGACCGCAACTTCGACATGAAGAAGATCGTCAAGCAGGAGAAGGTGCAGAAGCTCAAGGGCAAGCGCAAGGCCAAGGAGATGAAGAAGCTGCAGGCCAAGGAGAGCGGGCTGCAGGAAGGCTTTGCGTTCGACGCGGCCGACCCGCGGTTCTCGGCGCTCTACGCCAAGGGCTCGCAGTTCCAGCTCGACCCGACGGACCCCAAGTTCAAGAAGACGGAGGCCACGCAGGCCATCTTCTCGGAGCGCCGGAAACGCGGCGAGGACGTCGTCGTCGGTGGCGAAGGTGCAGACAAGCAGGCGGCGGCGTCGGCAGCGGGCAAGAGCGAGCTCACGAGCATGGTGGAGAACCTGAAGCGCAAGTCGCAGCAGGACGCCGAGAAGAAGAGGAAGAAGCAAAAGAAGCAGAAGACCAAGTTCTGAGCCGCGCGGAGGAGCGCGGTGCGTGTGTGATCGATTGCATTGGGACTCGTGAATAGAGGGGCGACGCCCGAGCCGCTAGTTCTTGGTGAAGTAGCCGTCGCCGCCCGGGTTGGCGGCCGACGGTCTGCTGCCGCGCGCCTGCTTCTCCATCTCCTCGATGCGCAGCAGCGTCGCCGACTTGATGGGCAGGATCTTGGGCTTGCACAGCACCTCGGTCAGGTTGCCGCGCTCCGAGTAGACGAGTCCCGCCTTGGGCAGCACCTCGAGGATTTGCACGCGCTTCATGGGGAGACAAGCATCAGTGGATGGCTAGAACGATGGCTTCACTGTGCACGGAGTGAGAGGCCTGACCTGCATCTTGAGACGCGGTGGCTGTCGCTAGCGGCCGTGGACTGGGTCTGTCTGGAAGGGTGTGGACTGAGGTGTGAGGGAGCGACGAGCGCTGAGCAGCCGCGACGGTTTGGTTTGCGATGCGAGCAGCCGAGTGAGCAGCAACGGAGGGGTCAGGCGAGAATAGATGCTGTTGTGAATATGGAGAAGCAGGTGCGCGGCAGCAGACCGTCGGCCGCCAACCCGGGTGGCGACGGCTACTTCACCAAGAACTGACAAGCAGCAGCAGTACCATCAACAGCAAAGCGGAGCAGAGCAAGCTCACCAAGCAAACTTTCGTCACGGAACACCACGTCGGTTGATATATTCGCGCGAATTGGGAAGTGTCGGACCATCTCGTCTACCGCGAATGCTCTTCGCATCTCGGCGTTGACGCATCGCTCGGTCCTCCTGCTGCTCACTGCAAACCGCCCGAGAACATCTCGAGCAGCGAGCTGAGGCCTGTCCGAGGTGGCTGGAGGCCGTAGAACTTCTGTCCGATCACGGCGAGATACTGTGGGTGATCACACCTGTACGCGTCAGTGTCCATGCAGGAAGCCCCGAAGTCGGTCGCCCTCTTCACGATGAACCAACTTACGCTGCGAAGTGAGCTGTCGCGAGAGAGCGCGGCCGCATACCGCTCCTGGAGAAGCTGGAACAGCGGGAGCGCGTCGCGCTGTGGTTCAATGCAGGGCATGGACAATGACCAGCACGATTGAGAGTTCCGCCACACTCAATGAACAGCCTCATGCGTTCGCACCTCGAGTGTGGGCAGCAGGAACCGCACGAAGTTGAAAAGCGGCAGGTCTACCGAGCGGTTCGCGGCCTTGCTCAGCTCCACGTAGCCATCGTGCACCTTGTTGGCGTCGCGCAGGTTCTCCAGACTCAGCAGCCTGAACCACAAAGCAGCGCACTGTCAGGCTCGCTCCCCTTGCATCAACCGCCATTCCAGTACGCAGAGACGCACTGGAGCACAGCGCGGGCCAGGAAGAGGTCTGCCTCGCTCGGGTAGCCCTGCTCCGACCACTCGAACAGCATCTCGGCGAACTCCCTCGGGTTCTCGGCGTGCAGGAAGTGCTTGGCAGAGTGCACGAAGTCGCCAGCCGCGCGGTAGGCGCGTGCCAGCATCAGCTGCAGCTCGGGGTCTCCCCGCTTGCGACTGCCCTCCACCGACGACCACCTGCGAGTTGACAAGAGCAGCAGATGGAGAATTCGTTAGCATGCAGCGACCAGCAGAGTTCGCCTGACGAGCCCAAGCCACGCACTTGACGGCGTTCTTGAGGAACACGGCGAGGTCGGCGCTGAACTGCGGCTTCTCCACGAACGCCGCGTTGATCTTGCGGATGCGCTCTGCACGGCGGAGGACGCGCCAAGCAAGCGCAAGCGTCAGCAGGTGAGTCTACGGCCTCCACGCGCGTGGATGCAGCCAGCAGCCGGACCTTTGTGCGCGTCGTCGACCTTGTGGTGGAAGTCGTCGTAGACGGACACGAGCAGGTTGGCCATCTCGGTGGCGGCCGTGCTCTGGTCGTGCTTGACGAGGCACAGCGAGGCCTCGAGCGCGAGCTCGATGGCCTTGAGCTGCTGTTCGGCGTCCGGCTCGTCGCCCTTGAGGAAGCGCATGAAGAGCGTCTTGTACATCTGCAGCGCGCCGTACAAGTCACCGGCCTCGAGCTGCCGCTCCAGCTTCTTGCTCACGTTCTCCACGCCCGAGCCATCGCCCCCCTCGACCACCGCGGGCGGCGGCGGCAACTTGGCGCCTGCTGCCTTGCGCGCGAGTGCTCGCCGGTTCATTTCCGCCCTGGGAGTCGCCGCAAGTCGCAGGAAGTCGCAGGAAGTCGCAGGAGATCGACGCGTCCGAGGCGGTCGATCGCGTGGGACGTCCGTCAAATCCTTTGTTTGTTTGTCCTGGAAGCGCTCCCCACGTTCAAAACCTAGGTTACGCGGCTGGTGTATTTGCTATGAACCAGAATATTAAACCAACAATGAAACCAAATTTAGTTTGTAAAATGGAAAATGAAGCAAAACAAACCTATAAACCAGTCAAGAGCGCCGCTCCAAACGTGAGGCTGCATTCCAGGGTCCCTCCTAACTTATAGCTCGCGGTACTCGGCCTGCTGCGGGCCGTCGTCGGCCGCGGGCGTCTGCTTGGCTGCCATGGCCTTCTGCAGCTTCTTGTCCTTGCTGTCCATGGCGTCGCGTGATGGATGGAGCATCCAAAGCAGAGCGGTCAGTACCAGGCAGTGGCGATCAAAGGGACGCCAGCAGGCTACGCCGATGCGATGGGGGTACGCACCTCGAGTTGGCCATCACCAAGTAGTTGCTGAGACCGCGAATAGCGCTGCATTCCACACAAACACATGCCGAACACCATCAACACGGAACTCTGGCGGCGGAGACACCTGCAGCGCGACGGAGATGCACGTACGCGGCCTTGAGCGCCTCGATCTTCTCCGGGTCCGTCTCGTCGCGGCCCTTCTCGAACTCGCGCCGCACCAGCGCGCGGATCGCCTCGCCCTTCTTGCTCTGTCCATAGATGACCGCACGCGGCGCGTGTCCGTCCACACATTCAAACCGTCAGTGTTCTATCGCGTCGTGCAAGACGGAGAGTCCGTATGTGCGGTGCGTACCTTGCCACCAATGTGCTTAGCGAGGCGCATGCAGTCGCGGTACAGCTGCGCGGGCACGCGCAACACCAGCGCACAGTTGTCAGTCACCAATACACGCAGACCCGCACGCCGGAGAAGGCCTTGAGCCGAGCATACCTGCACGGACGTGCGCGTAACCTTGTTGGCCGGCGCCGACATTTTCCTCTCTCGCTCGCGTGTTGACAACCAGAAAATGGCTCGGAACCACAGACGCCACCTCAAGAGGTTACTCCGTAACCACACGACCCTCTATTCAAGCGTTCATCGGTACTGCGTTCCGGTCCTCGAAACGACGCCAACAGCTGCAATGGGCGTCAAGGTCACTTTGTCGCTGCTTCCGTGGGGAATATGGGTGCCTGCAGCTCGAAGGAGGCGCCGCGGCCGGTCAGGGACATTGCCCAGTGGAAGGTGGACGAGTCGGCGGCTCGTCGGTCCTCTTGTGGCGACGGGGACGACCAGACCGTGGCGGAAGCTGCCGCAGCAGCTCGAGAGGTCGAGGTCGACCTGCCGGCACTCAACTCCATCACCTACAACGCACAGTGCCACGACGAGAAGCTGTGCTTGACAGGATGGGAGGACGGTACAGTCAGAAGACTCGACTGGCACTCGAGACAAGTTGTGGACTCGTGGAAGCCACACAGCCGCGCAGTCAACCGGTTGATTGCAGGCAGCAGGAACGTGTACTCGTGCTCTCGAGACACGACCATCGCGATCTCGACACCTGACCCACAGACGTCAGCAGGATCAGACGCGTCGTGGACGGTTCATAAGCTCAGTACGCACACTCTGAACGTCGCGGCGATCGCAGTGGACGAGCAAGAGCGGGCTCTGTGCTCGGGCGGCCGCGACACGCAGACGGTCTTCTGGGACCTGGAGACGTCGACGGCAGTTGCCAAGAACACGACGTCGCAGAACGTCATCACGTGCTCCAAGTGGATCCCGAAGGAGCCGCTAGTGGCGCAGGGCAGTGAGGACCTGAGCCTCAAGATCTGGGACCAGCGGACGTCGCTGCGCTGTCCTGCGCAGACCTATCGGGGCTATGTCTACTTCGCTCTGGCGGTCGACGTGTCGCCAGACGCCAACTACATCTTGACGTCCAGCAAGGGATTCAACGGAGTTGGCGCAGAGGTGAGGGTGTGGGACAGACGGATGGGGCAACAGGTCCTCGAGTTTTCGGGGCATCAACAGGACGCCACTGGGTGCTGCTTCATCTCATCGACAGGCCACGAGATGCTCACGCCGGTGAGTGTCTCCAAGGATGGAACGGTCAAGGC
Organism: Phytopythium litorale; assembly: GCA_023338075.1. NCBI lineage: Eukaryota > Oomycota > Peronosporomycetes > Pythiales > Pythiaceae > Phytopythium > Phytopythium litorale. Next base: position 14,301 of record JAADYB010000225.1, read on the forward strand.
GTGGGACTCGACCACCGGTGAGCTGCTGTGTGAGCGCCAGGAGCTGTCGTCGGGAATGTTCACAGGCATCTGCCGCGTGGGCAACTCGTCAACCGTGTTGGCGAGCACATTCGGCGGTCAGGTGCATGCGTATTCCTTCTCCGGCGACACCAACCAGCTCGTCTCGATGGACCCGGAGCGCTAGATTCCCTTCTTCACAGCAGACAGAAGGTGAGACCAAAATAGCTTTCCTTTTGCTTGCTTGGGATGGCGAGCTGATAAAAATACAGCCATCTTGGATTGCGATGAGCAGACGAGCGTCTTCGCTTTGCTGCGCTTCGAGTTCGTGTTGCGAGCGCATGATAGAGCGGTTCCAGCGGTATGGGGGCGAAGGACATCGTCACCGAGTGTGCCCAAACGCTACGCGGGTCTTCCTTCGAGTACGAGCAATTGCTCGGGACGAGTGTTGAGCGCGTGTGGCATGGCGTTGCACGCTCCGTCGAGCGCAGTCTGCTCGCCAAGCGCGGGATTAGCGTTCCTGGTCTCGGCAAGTTCGGCTTTTACAAGGATCTGCCACATGCTCTGGTGTTCCTGCTTGCGGACCGGTTCCTGCAGTCTCACAGCGGCGTATCGTGGCGAAACAAGCCTCCACCGGCACCTCTGGCCGTAGTGAGCGATCTCAGCATGGCAGTTCTTGGCAGTGAAGTTGGCCTTGCGAGAGATCAGACGCAGCAGTCGCTCGATGAACTGTTGCGATTCATCGGCCGCAAGCTTGGAAGCGGCAGTGCGAGCGGTCGACTCGTGGTTGGTGGCGTTGGCAGCTTCACGTTCGAGGGGAGAGCGTTGTCGTTCGGGTTCGACCCGAGCTTTGTGAAGCGAGCATCTGGAGGACAGGGCCGAAAAGAGCCTCCTGCTGTTGAGGCGTCTCTTGCCTCTAGTCACCGACGTCCAAAGGAGAAAACCAGTAGCGGCAACATCAAGCAGGCTTTACAGCGATCCGCATCGTTGGATGGGCAATTGGCGGTCGATCCGACCTCGGGGCTGAGTGGGAGTGGCGGTGTTCACACACGGTCAGCAATGGAGATCGGGCTCGAAGACAACAAAGCAGCGCAATCCAGGATCTCAATGAAGAAGAAGCGGCACCACCACAAACACCACCACGACAGCCAATCAGCAGGGCGTCCCAGCTCGGCCAAAAAGGACACGACATCAGCTATAAGCGATAGCAGCGACCCAGTCCCGCGCATCCTGCCGCGATTTCTGCTTCCGGAGCCGTCGGTCCCTGTCAAGTCAAGACACTCCAGAGCCAACCACGACCTGGTGACGCAGGCAGCGTTCGAGCGCGAAAATGCTCGCTTGGCAGGACTTCAGCAGCAGAACGACCGGTACAATCGCGAGTTTGAGGCTCGGCAGCAAGCGACCCAGCTTCAGACGCTGCAGCAGCGAGCAGAAAAGATCGTAGGTCAACGCAGCCTCAACAAGTTCCTGAACTATCAGATCGGAGACAAGCACGAGCGGCAGCGACAACACAGTGCGTCGCTCGAAGCCGCTGTAGATCCTGGCAGCGTGACTGTCCTGCCAAGGGACCACACTCTGAGCGAGGATGCCAAGCGGGAGCAGAAGCAGAAGCTGAGCAAGCGGCTGAACACCCAAGTCGCCGCCAAGGCCGCACTCAAGCGAGACAGCCGCGTCGTTGATCAGGCTGAGATGGCTTACTTCATCTCCCAGCTGGACGCGCAGACGCGCAAGGAGGCCGAGGAGACGCTCGCGCATAAGCGGACGGCCAAGCAGGAGCTGCTAGCCGACTGGACGCAGCAGCTCCAGCTGCGCGCGCTGCAGAAGGAGTTGGCGCACAGCCGCTAGGGCGAGGCTCGCACAGTCCTAATAGCCTCGGAGTCGCTTTCCAAACAATCCGCATCCTGAGGTGCAGCTGTGAAGGTGATCGATGAAGTTCGAGGAGCAAGAAGCTCGGCAAATGACTTGAGCGATGGCCGGATGATCTACGAACCGCCTAGGTCGTTCCATCAGCCATTGCAGCGTGCTGTCAGCTATCTACAGACCTGTGTTGACCACGAGAAAGTGGATCGGGTGGGGAGTGACCATTGATGCCGATCCGACAGCTTCAACGTGAGCAACAACATCGGTTACAGTGTATACTATGCGTATACTCAATTGTCGATTCGATGAGGCGGTATACACATTACACATGCTGAAGAGATCGACATTCGGATTTGAGGTCTCAAAACCCCTCAGAATCAGGTACTTTATTTCATCTATTGCGCATAATTTCGAAGTTCGCTCATGAATTACTGCGAGAAGACATATACACTCACATACTTATGATTTTGACGGGATCCAGAAGTCAGACCTCCTTGCTGTGACGACCGGACTTTCGACCACCAGCGAGAGCTCGAGCGAGTCCGCCACTTGATCCGCCCGGCATGGAGCGACGACGCAGACGGCAGCCGACGCTGGCGCTGGCGCTCATGGCGTCGCTAGTCTCTAGCGGCTGGTCAGCGGCCGGTGCTGTGAACGTGGGTGACACGGCGGCGCACTGCACCAACGTGACGACCGTGGAGGTCTACGAGAGCAACTCGGCGTCCACGGCGGCAGCGGAGATCACGACCGCCAGCTGCGATCAAGTTGTCGTCAAGGTGCAGACCATGGACGACGGTGTGGAGGTGTTGGACCTGCGCCGCCGAGGCATCCGCGTGGTTGAGAGTTTGCCGGCCGCCGACACTGTGTGCGTCTCCACGAGCAATGCTGGCTGTTCTTGGAGCTCGAACTCACCGCGCAATGTTGGCAGTACACTCGACAACAACCTGGTGCAGTCGTTCGCGACTGGCAACAGTGTCTCCTCGCTGTAGGTGCTCGTGCTTCTCGTATTGCTGTGGTCTGCGGCCGCTAACTGGCGCGAGTGTGAACTTCGGGATGAGCTGTGCAGGTATCTATCGAACAACAGCATCGCGTCGCTGGACTCGTTCGCGCTTCCCAAATCGCTTCGGTCGCTGTAAGTTCCTCATCTAGTTTCTCTTCGCTTGTCACCACACACTGACTCGTTTGTGCGTTCCGCAGTGACTTGAGCGACAATGAGCTCGGCGCTGTCGACGACGCCAACTTCCCGTCGGGACTCCAATATTTGTACGTTCGATCCGTCACAGCAAAGGTGGTCTCAACCCTGCGTCAAACTCACTCGAGCACTTGTTTGCTGCTGCAGAAACCTGTCGGGGAATCCCATCGGCTCCATTCAGAACGCGGACCTGCCGGCAGACCTCATCGAGCTGTAAGTCTTTGCTCGGTGGCGACACTTGGTCGCATCCACCACTTCTGGTGCATGCCATCTCACGAGATTGCTGCCGAGCAGGAGACTTGCAGAGGGCAGTTTGTCGTCGCTCGAGAATTTCTCGTTCCCCAGCACCGTCACGACGCTCAACTTTTCCAGCAACCCCATCACACGGATTGCCGGTGTCATCTTCCCGACGGCCTTAACCGAGCTGACGATCTTGGCGGTGTCAGCGTCTGCTTCTGCGACCATATCGGTCGAGTCGGCGCTGACGTTGTACGACTCAGGCGTTTTGACCAGCGTACTGGAGGAGTTTGAAGTCCGCCTGACCGATGCGCAGCTCTTCGAGACCCTCGAGGTGTTTGAGGTGTCGACCACATCGACGTTGGAGTGCTCGGACGCGGCAGCCTCGCCGTACTACGTCGATGATACGATGCTCTGTGTGCTCTCGGATAGCGACTTCGCAGCCAAGTATGCCGAGGTCATCGAGTCTGCGTCGAGTGGGGCGTACGACAGCAGCGGCTACGGGAGCGATGGCACGAGTGGCACTATTGAGAAAGTGCTCCCAACTCTCACGGAAACGATGAAGCAGTCCCGCTCGTGGTTCCTGATCGTCGCGGCGGCGGCTCTCGCTGCCTTGTCGGCGTGCTTTTGCATCCTCGCGTGCTGCAAGTTGCTTGGCCGGCGAGCGACGCGGTCGAGGAGGGCAGCGCAAGCTAAAGACACGTCCGGTTCTCTCGCCGAAAGCAAACGATCAAACCAGCTGTGGCATGCCGCGAATCACGACGACGACGCTGAAGCTGAGGCTGAAACCCAGCGCTTGCTTGATCGAATGATGGCAAAATCGCCTCAGCCGACTGATAGCAGCGAGATGGCCGTGAGCCCGCTCGAATACGTCGACCGCAGCCTCAATGAGCACAAGATCGCCTTGTCCAAGTTGACGCAAATGGCTCCGATGACCCTCTCTCCAAGCGACACTGAAGGACGCCTTCAAGACAAAGGAAGCTCGGCTTCTCACTTCGAATACGCTGTTGCAGTGTACCGCCATCGCCGAATCGCGCTGAAGCGGCTCCTCATTCGCTCGTCATCAAAGAAGCCGGCCGCGGAGGTTGACTCGCAAGACCCTGATGCGAACGAGCACGGCGTGAGTGCAACCAGCAAGACGCTGACGGCGTTCGTGCAGGAGATCGTGCTGAGCTCCACGCTGTCGCACCCGAACCTCGTCGAGTTTGTAGGCTACTTGATCGAGCAGCCTCGCGATACGAGCGGACGCCCCGGGTCGATCTCACTGGCGATGCAGTACATGGACCGTGGCAACCTCAACGACCTGATTCAGTCGCGTAAGCTCGCGCTTGAACCTGGCGGCGTCAATCCCACAATGAAGACGCCGACAGCCTTTGACCACGGAGACATCGCGTCCAAAGCGGTGACGTGGGAAGACACGGCAGGCGACGGCAACTCGCTCGGTGCAAAATGGAGTTGGTACAGCTCGTCGCCAGCGTTCAGGAGCAAGCTCGAGATCGCGATTGAGGTCGCGCGTGCACTCGAGTACATGCACTCCCTGTCGCCGACGTTGTTCCACGGCAACTTGAGCTCTCGGAAGGTTTTCTTCGACAAGCAATGGGATGTCAAGCTCGGGGACTTCACGAGCTCCAGCGCGCTTCGGCGATGGTCTGCTGCAGTCATCGACACCGAGGACAGCGAGGACAGCAGCGTGGACAGTGACACTGTGATCCACCTCGACATGACGGTCTGGTCGGCGCCCGAAGTTGTCGACGGCAGGCAGTACACTGAGCGATCGGATATCTACTCTTTCGGTATCCTGCTGGCGCAGCTCGATACGTATGAGTGTCCGTCCGACCTGCAACCCATGATGGACGACGCCGACGTCCCGCTGCTTGTCAGTAACCCTCGGCGGCACCTGCAAGAAGGTCACGTCGACGGCGATGCCCCAAGCCTGGTGAATCTCTTGATGATGCAGTGCCGAGCGTTCCAGCCGGAAGACCGTCCATCCGCCAGCGAGGCGCTCCAACGACTGCTCCGCATTGATGAGGAGATTGGAAATGTGTCTTCTTCGAGCATCACTTCCTTCTATTAGATTCGAGCTTGAAAAGTCTCGCTGGATGGCACACATTGGCAATATCAACGAGTATGAATGAAGGGTCAACAACTCATCGATTGGGCACGCCAGGGTGAAGTACTCGCACCTGTTTGGTTGAGAGCGTCGTCCCTACCGCGAACTGTTGGAGTCTACACGAACTCCGGCACATCTTGCAACGCTGGATCGCGACGGGGTACCTCGGCGTCTCGAAGCAGCTGCTTGTAGCTCAATTCTTCTGCTTGCCTCCTCCATTCGACCAACTCCGCTTGCTGGCGTCGATGGCTTCGCTTGCTCGCCATCGCCAAGGCGAGCATAGCAACGGTGACTCCAGATAGAAGAATACCACCTACAATCAGAAACCACGTTCGAGGCTGCTGCATCGTCTCTTTCACCTTTTGCTTGATCGTGGCGGTGCTGTTCCCGCTGCTGGAACCGCTCGAGCTGGAACTTGCGTCGAGATACTTGGTAGCAAAAGTATCGTCATCAAGGACGCATAGCAAGGTGTTTTGCACGTATCGAAGCTTCGCTTGCGAGTCCGAGCACGAGAACACGGTGGTCGATGACACGTCCCATGTCTGAAGCGTCGTGAACAGCGTGGCATCCGTCTCTCGAACTTCAACTTCCTGCAGGATAGATGCATCACTGCTGCTGCTCTCCACTGACAGAAGTGTCAAGTGCTGGAGAGACTCAGGAAACACCACGCCAGCAACTCGAGTGATCGGGTTGGTCGAGAAGTTGAGCGTTGTGATGGTGCTTGGAAATGTGAGGTTCTCAAGCGCTGCCAAGTTCCCATCAGCTACCGTCCTGAGTATTTGCCACGCACAACCACAAACAAGAAGTCAGTATGCAGTGGTAGATGCCATTCGAGACGAGAATCGGCACGTACAGCTCGGTCAGTGCATCCGGGAAATCCAGATCCGTGAGTGAAGTGAATGGGTTGGCTGACAGATTGCTGCTCACAATGGAAGCAACACGGATGAGAGGCCATTCAACCAGCGCATATACCTCGAAATAACGTACAGCACTTGGACGGCTGCAGGGATCGACGCGTTCTGCAGGCTCTTGAATGAGTTCTCGCGAAGATCCCTGTCTCCAACTTGTTAGAAGGCCACGGCACCACCAAAGTCGAGGAAACGAGACAACCGACTCACAAAACACGCAGCTCGGTAGGAGCGTCGAAACCCTTGAGCGTCGATATGCTGTTGTTGGACAGGTCACTGACAGAAAGAAGCACATCGTCACTGCTGTGAGCGTCCCGGCGTCCATCGCAGCGGTCGCGAGAGCTCATAACCTACAGGAACGCCACGTCCGGGACGCTCTGGACCGTCTGGATCTGCTTGCCGGCCAGGTCGAGGCTCTCCCTCGCGCTCTCACCGCTGTTCTCGACGGCCACCACCTCCACCACGCATGTCGGGTACTCGACCACAGCGGCCGGCGTGTCCACATCCACCTCTCCCTCCGCGCTCGCCGAGCCGCCCGCGTCCTCCTCCGCGTCGTACGTCCTCACCGTCGGCACGTCCACGCACGAGCTGCCGACCTCCACGAACGCGCCTCCCCCTGCGGCCCGCAGCGCCGCCACCGCTATCGCCATCGCCATCCGCCGCCGCCCTGCCAGCGTCACCCACTTGTTACCTGGTTCGTATGGGAATGACACCACACCGTTTGATGGACGCCCCGCGGCTTTTCGCAGGTGGTGGTGGCCTTTCTATCGACTTGGAGAGGGTTCAATATACGTGGTCCACCCTAACTCCGTTTTATTGTAGGGACAATCCAGTTGAAGTGCGATATATGATGTGGTGTACACTATCTGTCAGAAGAGCTCACCTCGACGTGTGGCTTGACACGCGAGGCGGATTATCCCCATTTGATTGCGCCGTCACTTGCTGCGGTGGCGTGGTTGCTGGCTGGCGCGTGGCGGGTCGAGGGCACTCGAGGCGATGGCGAGTCTGGCGCAGGCGCTGACGCAGGCGCTGGACGCGTCCTTCCCGCGCATGGCGTTCGCCATGGCGTACGGCTCGGGAGTCTTCCAGCAGAAGAACCACGACGCCAGCACGTCCATGATCGACCTCGTCTTCGCGGTGGAAGACCCCGTCGCGTGGCACGAAGAGAACATCGCGCGCAATCCGCACCACTACTCGTTTCTGCGCTTCCTCGGCGCTGAGAACGTGGCGGCCTTCCAGGTATGGCGCGCAGTCTGCTGCCTCGGTGGGGCTTGTGCTGAACGTTGGTGTTGCAGGAGAACTACGGCGCTGGGATCTACTACAACACGTTGGTGCGCGCCGATCGCAATGCCCAAGCTTGTTGACACGATGAGCTCGAGCTGATGCAATCTGTGCCACAGGTGCCACTAACCGGCAAGCTGCTTGGCAGCCGCTATGTCAAGTATGGGGTCGTCAGCTGCAAGACTCTACGCGACGACCTCCTCAATTGGAAGACGCTCTATCTGAGCGGGCGGATGCACAAGCCGGTGCGTCACGTGTCCTGAGGATGTTAGCTGCATCCATGGCTATAAGCGGCACCACTGACTATTGGCGATGCCGTGCTGCCTCCAGGTCAGCATCCTGTCGTCGACCGGTGAAATCCATGATGCGAGTGCCCAGAACCTCTCGCACGCCCTGAACTACGCGCTGCTATGCCTGCCGGAGAAATTCACCGAGCACGATCTCTACATGGTATGGGCGAAGTAGGCATGGGCAGCTACATCACCAATGCGCTAACAGCTCGTGTTGCTTCTGTCACTGTGCCGTCTTAGCGCATTGCCGGCATCTCGTACCTTGGTGATTTCCGAATGACGTTCGGCGAGAACCCGAAGAAGGTGCGCAACATCGTCGACGGCAACTTCCAGGCGTTCCGAGAGATCTACCGCCGGAAGATAGAGGTAAGCTGCTCCTCTCAATGATGCGCTGGACAACAGCAGTTCAAACCGTCACCATGTGCACGCTTGCAGTCCTCCCCGTTCTTGCTGCGCTCCAGTCGCGACAGTGAGATCCTCGTCTCGAGTAATCAGGAGGAGCAGGCTCGCGGCGTGATCGCCAACTCGCTTCCATCTAACGTCCTCAGCCGCTTGGAATCCAAGTACCCGGATGGATCTCCTTCCCATGGCGCTGGCGTCACCAAGAAGCAGGTGCAGCGCGTCGTGGCGTCCATCGTGAACCGTTACAGCCGCTCACAGAGCATCAAGGGCATCGCCACCGCTGGCGGGATCAAGACAATCACGTATGTGGCCCAAAAGCTCCAGCGCACGTACCTAAAGCGCAAAAAGTAAGGGGAGAGCACAGATGACATGCAACTGATGGATCCGCATTCGTTACCGCACAAGTGCCGTGCCTACGCCTTCAAGATCGCCTTCAGGTCTGCGGCCATTTTCCGCGCCTCCGACAGGTACTCCTTCTCCTCACCCTCCAGCGCATCGATCTGCTCGATCCGCTGCGTAAGCTTGTTCTCCAGCTCCAACTTGGGGTCCTTCAGAAGAGCGGAGAAGTCCGCACCCAGTCCCGCCAGCTCCGTCAGCGCCTCCAGGCTGCTCTCGCACAGGTCCACGTCGTCGCTGAAGATGGAGCGCGTGGCAGACGTAATGTAGACGCTGTCCGTCTTGTGAACCAGCGCCGATACAGCGGGGGACTGACGCACGAGGTACCGCAGGAAGAAGAGCGACTTGCGCTGCAGCCGCAGGTCCGTCTCGCTGGCGAGAAAGCTCTCAAGCACCTCGAAGCCCTTGCAGTCATCGGAGAGAAAGCGCTGCTCGGCCGCCTCATGATGCCGCACGAGGCACGAAATAGCCAGCAGCGCCTTGACTTTGCACGTCGTGTCCTTGTCGCTGCGTGCAAGCTCGCAGAGCACCTCGAGCAGGCCGACCTTGACGGCGCCGTCTTGGCAGAAGGGGTTGTTCTGCACCACGACGGAGCACACCTCAGCCGCGAGCGCGCGCGTGGTGGCGCGGTCGTTCTCCTTCATGAGCGCGATCATGGTCGCGAGGCCGTTCATCTTGACGAAGTTCATGGCGTTGTCGATCTGGTCGATGCGCGTCAGCAGCTCGTCCAGCAGCGCCTCCTTGTACTCGTCGAGCTCCTCCTCGGTGGCCTTCTCCTCCTGCTGTTCGGTTGCCAGCTCCTCTCCCTTGGCGGCGTCGCCGTCGTCGTCGCTCTTCTTGGCGAACACGACGCGCGGGTCCTCGCCGTCCAGGATGCGCAGGATGTCGCGCACGCGCTCCGTCTCGTCGATCACGCCCTCCTTCATGACCTTCTCCAGGAACTTCTTGTCCTCTTCCGAGATCTGCGAGAACTCGGACGGCGCCGTGCCGTCCGAGTACTTCATGCTCCACTTCATGAGCCCAAGCCACTTAGCCTGGTCCGACATGGTCGTCGTCGTCGTCTGCTACTGCTGCTGTGCTGCTGCTGTGCTGCTGGAGAAACTCCTGCGGTGCTCCACAGCGTCACGCGTGCGCCGCCTTCTTCCCTTCTCCGTCGCGGGTCAATTGCGTGAATGATCCGCCACCAGCAGCTCCATCTCGGATGGGTGCCACGCCAAGCCTCGTGAACAGCATGAACTGGATAAACGCATGCATTTTCTCAGTTCGGCATTCTCCACTCGACGAAACAATACGCTCACCATGTGGGAGAAACCCTATATCATCTCATGCACTGTATTATATATTAATAACAATATGGTTTCCATGCTACGATTCGCCTTTCATAATCTATAAATCATATTGAAATGGTACGAGGTTACGATGTAACCTTCCGACATGCAGGACAGGGAGAGCAGGTTGTTTTGTCGAGTCCTGTACGAAAAAGAACGTTCGCGAATGTTACAGAGTGTTCGAAAACGTTGATTGCGTCACTTAACAACTCTATCGAACGCACCACATCAGTTAAGAACCTCCATCACCAGCTTGACAGTTTTCGGCATCATCCACCAACACGCACCATGCTGGAGCTTGTTCGGGCGGCGCCGCGGCTCGGGGGCCGCCGCGCGGGCGATATTCTCCTCCAGCGGAGCCGCCAGCACACGGCGCGGTACTCTGTACACGTGCAGGATGCGCTGAAGAAGCTGCTTCTCGAGCGGCAGGCGGTCAAGGCGTTCGCGTCCGACCCGGTGCCCGATGCGACACTGGCCGAGATCCTTCGCCTGACGCAGGTGCATGCCGCGCAAAGCGATCACCGGGGGCGCTGGCGATGCAACTGCTGACTGATTCGGCTGTACTACTTGGTTGTAGCGCGCGCCCAGCGGCTTTAACATGCAGCCGTACGCCTGCGTGCTGGTGCGCGAGCAGGCGGACCGCGAGCGGATCGCGGACGCGATGCTGGCGAGCAATGGCGTGAAGGTTAAGCAGGCGCCGGTCGTCGCTGTGTTTGCCGCGGACCTGGGTGCGTCTTGGACATGCTGCGTGGATTGTATCGGCTGGTGGAGGCTCACCGAGCGCTGCACGATGGCTGCCAACAGAACCCAGCCGCCGCGTGCCGCACATCCAACAGCTCATGCACGACAACGGCGAACCGACTGGTGTGATCAACAACCTGCCGCACTTTGTGCGCTTGTTCGCCGGTGAGGGTCAGCTCGGTGGCGCGATCCGCTCGTGCATCTCGACGCTCATGTCCCCGCTCCAAGCAGTGCCAGCTAACGTCCCGACGATCGCCTGGTCGTTCAAGCAGACGGCGTTCGCTGCGTCGGCGTTTCTGTTTGCGGCGCAGGCGCACGGGCTGGCCACGTGCCCAATGGAGGGTTTTGATGAGATCCGCCTGAAGCACGCGCTCGACATCCCAGACCGCTACGCTATCCCTGTGGTGGTCTGCCTCGGGTACCCGAGCACGACAGCCGGCGCTCCGAAGAAAGCGTCAACGCGCCTCGCTCCAGAGGAGGTGTTCTTCGACGGCAAGTTTGGCGGCTCCAGCGAGAAGATCTTCTCCCCCAGCAAGTAGGCCTGCTGGCTATTGTTGTCGTCGGCTGGCATGACCGGTGCAGCCATTTGTCGAGAAGGCATGGAACAACGATTATTGGACTCGTCATGACGTTCATGCCATGGCTGCGTGGCTTCCGCACAACGATGCGAACAACGAATCAACGCGGCATTTACGTTTCTGAGACTTTGTGTAGACCCGTAAAGAGCGGTTTCAATTGACGGTCCGGTGAACCAGAGAAACAACGCCTCCATGCATCAGGGATTGGCGCTGGAGTATCGCGGCATCGACAATGCAGCAAGTGTCACGCCCGGCGACGACAAGTTCGTGGTGCAAGGGGGCAAGGTGGCCGCGTAACCCGCGACCGAGCTGATGATGCGGCACATGCACCAGGCAAATGTGAAATTGTGTTTTTAGAATGTTTTCCATCATGTCGCCCCATCTCAGCACTCAATCAACTTGGATAAACTATGGTAGCCAATCACCGCGTTGCATTCTTCCACATCGCCACAAATTGGGATTCATTAGCCGATTTTCATCATATACCAATTCAAGAAGACATCTATTATTTGAGAGAATAAATGCATTACAACTGTCGCAAATTAACACTCACACAGCCAACGTATTAGAAGGCAGAGGTCAACTAAAGTGATTGTATGACGTAATAATGATCGCGTAATATTCGAACTCTTCCAAAAAGCTCCATTGCCTTTAATTCGGGGTCCAACATATGATAGATTGGGTGTTCAGCGACCGTTTCGTTCGATTTCTCCAACAAATATCGTGTTCATAAAAAAATAGGTCCCTCACACACTCAAGTTTGGGCACATGTCTCGCCATTTGCACATCAAAGTGACATGGGTCCCAATCGGAGACGCAGTGATCCGGCCATGCACTGCCACCCGCGGTCATTGACCCTGCTCGTCATTTCCGAATCCCCTGCATCGCCCACAAGCACTCACCGCCTCCAAGCCACTTCTCCCTTCGCCATGACCTTCGGAGACGTCATTCTTGCGCGCAAGGCTGTCAAGGCGTTCGCGTCCACGCCCATCCCGGAGAAGACGCTCGCCGAGATCCTCCGCCTGACGCAGGTGCGCTCCCTGCCTCCTATTGCCCATTCCGTACCCTGCTGCCAGCGTTCGCACTCTGACGATTCCGTGTGACCGAACGATCAACAGCGCGCGCCGACGGGATTCAACACGCAGCCGTATGCGGTGGTGCTCGTGCGCGACCAGGCGCAGCGCGAGAAGTTGGCCGAGGCGATGCTGCAGGCCAACATCCCCAAGGTACAGCAGGCGCCGGTCATCGCCGTCTTCGCCGCCGACCTCGGTACGCTAGTTGCTTGGTTCAGTTGAACCGCATGGTGGAGTCGACTCCGCAGTACCTAACAGAGCCGTGATGGTGGTTGTCAATGGCCAGAGCCCAACCTCCGCGTGCCCCGCATCCAGGAGCTCCAGCGCGGCGCCGGTGTGCCGGAGTTCGTCATCAACATCCTGCCGAACGCCGTGCGCACGTTCTCGCAGCATGAGCTGCCGGCGGACGCTCCGGCGCCGCTGAACGCGCCGACGGTCGCTTGGTCCTTCAAGCAGACGTCGCTGGCGGTCGCGACGCTCCTGTACGCGGCGCAGGAGCACGGCGTGTCGACGTGCCCCATGGAGGGTTTTGTCGAGGCCAAGGTGCGCGAGGTGCTGGAGATCCCGGAGCGCTACAAGGTGTCGGTCGTCGTGGCGCTCGGGTACCCGAAGGAGGGCGAGCCGCTGTTCGACACGGTGCGCCTGCCGCCTACGGAGATCTTCTACGACGGCAAGTTCGGCCAGTCGAGCGAGAAGCTCTTCGAGGAGTAGAGAAGACTTGTGGTGTTGTTGATGAGTGTTTCCTCCGACCAATACACCCTTGCCCGTGTTGCTCCCAAGCCATTGTCAATCTTCAGCTTTCCGTCGCTCTTCGCCATTGCATGAGCACGACGTCTCCATGTCGCTTGGGCATGTTGAAGCACGCACGACGCAATTACCGGTTCAATACCGGTTTTGCCAACTTGATTGAAATTTCCACTGGAAATATGGCGAGCAGCTTCTAAAATTTGGGCTGTGGCCAAGTCAAACGAAAACATACAATAACCCTCCTTATCCACATACTACTGAAATCATAAGACTCAAATCACCCGACACAGTCCACATATCAGATCCCTCGCGGCACGTTTCTCGGTCTCATCAGACAGCAAAACACCACTCCAGGCAAGCAGCACCGCACGCGACGATGGACCGAGAGATGAGGGACTACCGCGAGGCGCCCGAGATGGACGTGGAGGCCGCCGGCCGGCCGCCGCGCGCGCTGGACCCGCGGTGCCGCGCCATCCTGTGCACGGCCGTGGGCGTCTGCGCCGTGCTGTTCGCCGGCTCGTGGCTCGTGACGACCAGCGTGGTGCTGGACGCGCGCACGCTGCATGCGGCGGGCTTCGGCGCCTTCTTCGGCCGCGCGCCGCTGCTCCAGCGCGTGTACTTCGCCGTCAGCTACGCGTTCGAGGCGCTCGTGACGGTCGTCGCCGGCGTGGCGAGCGTCGCCGTCTGCTACCGGCCGTCCAAGACGCGAGCACGAGTGCTCAACATCTCGTGGGCGGTGCTGACTGCAGCGTCGCTCGTCTTCTTCGTGCTGCTGATCGTCGCCAACGTCAATACGCCGGTGTACAAGAAGAGCGTGGAGGCGCACAAGGACGAATTCGAGGACGCCTTCAACGGGTTCTACTGCGACCTGCGCGCGACCCAAGTCTGTCTGGATGCGGACGAAGGCTCGACGCTTGCCGCCATGTTCTTGACCAGCTCGTCCAGCTCCACGACGCTGTGGGACCGCTGTCGACCTCTGGTCGTGAGCCACGAGGGCTCATTGACGTCTCGTCAGACCGACTTCCTGCTATCCTGCAACTCGACCCAGAGCGTGGACAAGTGGTGCGGGGCGTCCATCGCCTACAGCAACGCGTCGTCGGCGTCAACGTGGAGCCCCTCGGCCGTGAACCCGGGCAAGTTCCACTCGTTCGAGACGGAGTGGCCGTCGCGCGTGCACTTGGACTCGTTCTACCTGGGCGTGGTGCTCGTCTGCGTCGCCGCGCTCTGCTGGATGCTGCGCGCGATCAAGAGCGCTGGCTGCGACGGGTTCGAAGCAGTCGCGGTCCGCACGCCGGCGACGGACAAGTCCGAGCCGGGCAAACCCGCTGACAGCGTCTCCATCGAGCTGGCCAGGCGATCGTAGGCGGCGGTGGTGGAATCGCTGCAGTGCATGTAAATGAGTGGTGATAGTAGCGTCCACGAGTGCTAGCATGGCCAATATGAAGCTCGTGGTTGATCGTCAGTCCGCCCATGCACGTTCATGGTGCGAAGACAGTGGGATCGGCTAGCAATGATGGCCGAAAGCGTCATCCAGCGACTCCACTCGACTCTGGTTACGCACCTTGTGCGCATCTCCTGCCTGCACACGAACAACAGCCCGTGTCGCCTCCAAGCAGCTTGGCGAGGCGTCCATTCCCCAATTTCCATCGTCCGAGCCGCAACCAGCACCCAACCGCTGCCCAACACTGCCGACATGACCTTCGGAGATGCGATCCGCGCGCGCAGAGCCACTAAGGCGTTCGCGTCCACGCCGATCCCGGATGCCACGCTCGCCGAGATCCTCCGCCTGACGCAGGTGAGGCGCTGTTGCTGTTGCTGTTGCTAACTGCATCGTTTGATCGCTGACGACGACTGCGTGGACTCGGCTTGGACTAGCGCGCGCCGTCGGGATTCAACACGCAGCCGTACGTGTGCGTGATTGTGCGCGACCAAGCGCAGCGTGAGAAGCTGGCCGAGGCGGTGATGCAGGGCAACGTCCCCAAGATCCAGCAGGCGCCGGTCATCGCCGTCTTCGCCGCTGACATCGGTACGCTCGGCGCGCGCTTCGTGTTTGTCTTGGAGAGCCGCTTCGCTAACGAGTTATGACGTGTGTGGCAGAGCCCAACCTCCGCGTGCCACGCATTCAAGAGCTCCAGCTCAAGGCAGGGGTACCTCCCGCAGTGGTGGACAACCTCCCCAGCGCTGTGAGGCTCTTCTCGCAGCATGAGCTTCCCGCAGACACTCCGGCACCGCTGGACGCCCCCGCGATCGCCTGGTCTTTCAAGCAGACTTCACTGGCCGTCGCAACGCTCTTGTACGCGGCTCAAGACCACGGGGTGGCGACTGGGCCAATGGAGGGCTTCTACGAGGCCAAGGTGCGCGAGGTGCTCGGCATCCCGGACCGCTACAAGGTGTCCATCATTGTGGCGCTCGGGTACCCGAAGGAGGGCACCCGCGTCCACGACACGGTTCGCCTGCCGCCGACAGAGGTCTTCTTCGAGGGCGAATTCGGCCAGTCGAGCGAGAAGCTCTTCCAGGCCTGAGTGAGGATAGGATGCCTGCAGTCGGGATCGAGTCGAAGTGTATACGATTGCGAGTCTTTACTTCACGCCACGCTTCGCGTAGCTATACCAATGAAAGAGCTCGAGGATGACAACATTGAGGCGGTTCTAACCCCACCACGCTTCTTTCCAAACGCGAGTTGGATGGCTTAGACGACAGGCCAACCGCTCGCGAAGTTGATCTGGTTCCAGCCAAACTTCTTGTCGCCATCCGCGTAGCCGATACGCGTGTCCACTGTGGCGCCAA
>JAADYB010000226.1:0-30136 GCA_023338075.1 Phytopythium litorale
CCCCCCCCCCCCCCCCCCCCCCCCCCCCCCCCCCCCCCCCCCCCCCCCCCCCCCCCCGAGACGCTTGCTTCTTGGTGGCTTTGTCTGGCTTGTCGACGGCAAGTTGGAGAGTGACCGCCGGTGACAATTTCTGGGCGTTCGTCCCTCTTTCCCTTTCTTCTTGTTCTCGATCTTCTTTCGTGTGGAAAGGACGAAGGTTTGGTGGCTGGGAAAAGACACGCTCGCGGTCGATTGTGGCTGCCTGTGGTGGGTGCACTCCCGTCGATCGAACTTGGGGTTTGTAGGCACGGAGCGGAGTGAATGTCTTGCACATGTCTCATCCGCGGCGTGTCGAGACGGGACGATAAAAGTGTAGGTTGTGGTACCTGGTCAGCATGTGACTGGCGACATCTATCAAGGAGTCAGAGCTTGCAGCTTTACTGTATAAAAGTTATGGTAAGTGGGTACGAAGCCATAGTGTCTTGGCGCTCCACTGCGTCATCGATCCATCATTGTGTATTTCTTCTCAACGTGTAGTTTGGCTAATTTTTCGTGGTGATGATTGTGCAGGCGACGCCATCGCGACTGCATGACTTTTGACTTGATGTTTGTATGGCAGCCACGCAATGCGACGTCAACGAATGGCTCGAGTCCAACAGCATACAAACACCAAGTCGGATGGATTCCCGCGGGACAGAATTCGTCCGGAGCAAATCTGGTTCGAGCAGCCCAGCGGAGCCCAAGGAGACACCTACAGCAGCCCAGCGGAGCCCAAGGAGGCACCCCCAGCAGCTCCGCCACGAGGATGCCACCCTGAAGCTCCTTGGCGTCCGATGGCACCAGCGGTCTGGCGTGGCTGACTCGAGCCTTTCGCTCTCGTCCGAGGGGACGATGGCCACCATCGACTGCGACGACAGGACGCAGGGAAGCACCTGGCGTGGGTGCACGCGACGAGCTCGCAAACTCATTTCGATACGTCGTGCACGATCTGTGGGACATCTTGCCGAGGATGGAGCAGCATGCATGCGCGTGGAGGAGGAGCGCCTCTGCTCCTCCGGCGAGTCCTCCCGCCTCGCGCATCGTTGCACAAGCACATGGACTGTGCTCAGGCTTCAACCGGCGAGGGCTTCAACCATTGAACCAACGTCCAGACTGTCGGCCAGCCACCGCACACGGGCAAGTGAGCGTGCGATGATGCGGCGGCGATGCTGTCGGCGACCTCGCCATGAAGAGCCGCTGCGGCTGTGATTTTCCTCGTTCTCCGACGCCAACGGACACGCGGCCGCTGCACTCCCAACGCCTCGTTCCAGCATGGAAAGCCCGCAGCAAAGCATGGAAGGAGGCGGGCCTCTTTCCTTCGATCGTCAGCAGCAGCGACCATGCCCCCCTCCCCGACCCTCCTCGCTACACTGAGCATTTGTTGCTCGCTGTTGGCCCTCATCACGGTCTCATGGCTCCGCCGGCGCTGCAATGGCGGCGCATCCGCCTCGCACCATACACGATCACCGCCGTGTACTGCGCGCTGCGCGGGTGCCAGTTCCTGGCGGCACTCGCCGCGCTCGCAACCGTCGCCGCGGGGTTCGCAGACAGCGAGATCAACGGCAAGAGCTTCCGCCTCGGCAGTCGCGAGGCCTCGCTCGTGCTGCTTGCATCCTATTCAGCCGCCGCCCATGCCGCCTGGTACCTGTCGTGCGTCGAGTTGTTCCCGTTCATCCCCCGACCTGGAGCCGCGGTGTCTCGCACCGCGGACGGCGTCCTTGCCGCGCTGTCGCTGTGCTCGGGCGTCGCGCTGGCGGCCAGCGAGTACGTCCAAGCGTGCGACAGCTATGGGCTAGCGCTGAGGTGCGGGAATCTCCAGGCACCCGCTGCATTCGCGATCTTCACGGCGCTGCCGCTGACAGTGTCCATCGTGCTCACAACGGTCGTGACGCCGTCGATGGAGCAGGCAATCTCCGACTCGACTGGTGTCTGGGGGACTCGAACGGACCCACGTCGAGGGCAAAGGCGAGCGGACAGCGAGTATTATCACGAGCTGCAGCACTGCGCTCCACGCGAGGCCATCGTGCTATCCTCGTCCGTCGAGTCGCAGTCCCAGTCGTCCATGTCAGCACGTGTATGAAGGCGGTCGTAGCGTTCGAGGACGCAACAAAGGAGCCGCAACATGCGAGGCAAATGGATATGATACTGAAGAGTACGAAGGCACTGGACGACACCGGCCGACTGCCTCACAGCGCGACAGCGAAGGGCGTCTCGCATGGCGCGGCCTGCGAGATGTACTGCGTCAGCGTGAGCAAGTGCAGCGCGAACTGCTCGAGCGACAAGCCGCGCGCGTTCTGCACCTGCACGCTCTTGGGCACGACGAACGGCGCGAGCTCAAGTGTCTTGGAGCACGCGAACGCGTCGACCATGTGCGGGCTAACGACCACGAGGCCGAACCGCCCGGCTTCTCGATCGTTCAGCAGGTGGATCGACCCGCCGAAGAGCCGATCACGACACAGGCTCTGCAGCAGACTCACGCGCCACGCCGTCTTCTCGTTCACCGACTGGAAGCGCTGCGGCGCGCCGATCACAAACACGTTCGTCATGACGGTCGCGCTGCACAGGCAGTAAGCAAGACGTGGGAAGAACGCCTTGCACATGGCTTCCACGAACTGCACGCTCTCCTCGCTCACGATGTACACCGGTCCGCGCTCCGCGACCGCGTTGATGAACACCATCATCCGCTGCTCGATCGCCGCCAGCGTCGCATGTAGGTACGAGTCACGCAGCGCGCGATCTTTGGCCTCTTGCAATGCCCGTGGCGTCGGCTTGAGGCCCAGCCGCTGGCTCATCCACTTGGCCGGCACGAGCACGTTCTCCCAGCAGATGACGAAGGCGTTGCGCAGCTCCGCTCGTGCCCTGCCCGCCGTCGTCGCCGGGTACTCGAACAGGTCGCTCGAGTAGGACGACACGTCCATGGAGAAGGACGAGACCATGGCCTGCGAGAACTCCATGCCGCCGTAGTTCATGGTCGGCGACGCGGCAGCGGTCGAGGCGGTCGCCGTGCTGCACGTGCTCGCGATGACCGTCGTCGCGGTGCTGCAACTGTCGCCGTCGGTTGAGTTGGCGGTAGAATTGCTAGTGGTGCCAGCGGCGGACCGCCCGCCGCCGAGCGTGATGCCTCCGGCGCGCAGCGGCCGGTCCTCGAACAGGAAGCTCAACACTTCGGGGTTCATGATCCACACTCTCGACGCTCGCTCGTGGGTTGAAAACGCCGGCACGGAGACGCTGCTTGACGCTGCTGCTGCTGACTGCTGCTGACTGCTTGCTCGGCACTGGACAAACGGAAGCAAGCGGCCACGCGGAGAGGAAGCCGCTTCGGAAGAGCAGGCGCAGCGCCAAAGAGTCGCGGGCAGATGTGCCGTTTCCACGCATGCAGCAGCAGAGAACGAAGATCCGAGACCATCACTCTCGCGTCGGTTCGGCATCTGCCGAAGAGCTATGCGGACCACATTTTGGTCCTTTACGTTTTCCAAGAACAAATAGTCCGAGTTGCCGTTGCCGTGGCAGAGTGATGATCGTAGTCAGCAAAACGCCCATGCCAATCGCGTGATGATGCGATGGACGGATGCGAGTCGGTCTGTCTATTTGGATCTCCATCTGAAGCCTTCCTTCCTCCTCTACAGCTCATGGATGCCGCCTTTGGACGCGAGCAGGTTGATCGTCTTGGCATGCTTGTCCTTGCGCTTCTCGTTGCGCTGGACGGACAGCACAAGCGTCGAGAACTTCCAGGCCGTGCCGGGCGTCGCCATGATGCCGCTGTCGCCTGACGAAGCGGCTTCGTCACCGTCGCTGTCCTTCTTGAACGCCTTGACGATCAGCGTGCCCTCGCCCTTGGGACCCTTGCACGAGATCGTGTAGTTGGCGTTCTCGTGCGTCAGCGTGCCAATGTAGTCCTTGCGGTTGCTCTTGATCGGGTGCCCGAGCCACTGCCGCGCCATCTCGTGGTTGTTCACGTGGTCCAGCACCAGCTTGTGCACGTAGAACGGTCGGCTGCGCAGGATGCGGATCACGAAGAACGACGACACGCCGCCGATTAGGACGCCGCCAATCACCTAGAGGGCACACACGGAGCCGTGTGAGCAACCAAAACACTACATTTTCAATGCTGCAAGACCGCTTGGGCTTCGTACCGGCAGGAAGAGCTTCTTGCCGAGCGACTCGGACTTCTTGTGCGACACGGTCGTCTCGTCCTTCATGTACGACTCGAGCGCTGAGAACTGCTGCCCGTTCTCCAGCGTCACCTGCAGCACGTCGAGCGTCACCACATCCGAGCCCGCGGCATCGTCGTCCGCAGACTCGCCGCTCTCTTCCTGACGCTTGGCCGGCTGCTGGCGGTACACCACCGTGGCCATCCCCCTGAATAACACGCCACAACACACCGCATGGGTCAGATCACAGCGCACACGACAGGAGAAGGTGGCGCTTCGTACTTGTCGCCGATAATGCGGAACGTCCCAGACTTGTACGACGGCTCGTTGCCGTAAATCTCCTCCTCGTCATCCGCAATCTGCACATCGGCATCAATCGGTCAGTAACAAAAGCGTCGACTGCGCCGGCAATACGCGGTGCAGGGACCTTCTCGAACTCCTTTGGGTAGCCGAGCGACTCGAACACGCGGCGGTCCTTGACCACGGCGCGCTTGGCCACGTTAAAGATGCGCACGCTCTTCACCACGGCACATCAGTCTGATCAGGATGCATTACCCTCGACGCTCAAGCGCTCAGTAGACCCACCAACCTCGTCACCCTCCTCGTCCCTCGACTTGTACCGCGCGACCGTCGCCACGGCCGCCAGCGCCACCGTGATGTACCCGAACAGCATGCGCATGGTCGGCGACATCCCCGATCCTGTGACGCCCACCTTGAGCCCGAGCGGCTTGTCGGTCTCGGTGCTCAGCCGCCGCACCGCAAGCGCATGGGACCCCACCAGACCACGAGCACTAGCAGACACATCAGCGCTGCGAAATGGCGCCAGCGGAGCCCGCGCGCGGCCTCCACCGACGCGAGAAGCCGCCGCGGCGCGCCACATGAGCGCCGTCTTGGCCATCATCGTCGCTGTCGCGTGCTGCTTGTGGTCAACACTGACTGCACTGCTGTGTGGCATATATGCTATTTGGTAGGTGGATACCACAGGAATGAACCGGTTAGTAACTGGTATATGATCGGTATTTGAACCGGTATGAAACCGGTATTCTCTTCACCAACCGCCAGTCGTTTCCTCACGAATGAATCGCTGCCGCGTTTCCAAAGACGACCGCCAGTTGCCGATCCGAGTCGCCACCAAGAAGACGGCAGATTGTCTCGTTCGTTGTCTGTGCCTGCGTGTGTGTGTGTGTGTGCCGGTCCGCTGAGTGGACGGCTGTGTGCCTCTTCCCCCACGCTCTATGTCAGGAGATTGTTTGCTTTGTTGCCTCAGTAGCGTAATTTCTGTTACAGGCGTGGAAAAGGAATGCTTGATGGGGGCTGGGCTCGTTCTGAGCCCTGGCCGTTCCCAATCGCCCAGGCGCTGATGAGAGTGGAGCGCGCCTGTCCGTAGGCGACGCTCCTAGATCAGTTTCTTACATGTCGTCTCGACACCTTCTCGATCTCTGTCTATCTCTGTCTGTCTGTCTGTCTGTTTGTCTGTGTGAATGCATCGGTCCCTCCGCCTTGTGCAAGCGAGCAATGATACTGAAATGCGGCGCTCTTTCTCTCCGTGCGCTGCACTTTTATCGATTTGCTCATAGCGACGCGAGCACTAAAAGCACACGTTTAACCCCTCCGTGGTCGAATGTGCCGTCAACTGTGCTCACACTCCCCCGTCCAACGTCTCCATGTCGATAGCGAGTCTTCCACGTACGATGCTGAGCCACCTCCAATGAAAGCAAAGACCAAACCCGGCGTCACACGACGCTGATAGTCCATTACGTGGCACCTATCCTCCTTCCTCTCTTCGGTGCCATGCATCTCGTGCTCGCTCGCTCACCACGGCAGCTCTGGGCCGGTGAAGTCGAAGAACTTGCCGTTGTCGGCCTGCGTGAGCCCGGCGATGACCTTGGTCATGCCTGCGACCGAGTCCCCAGGCTGCAGGAGGCCACGGCCGTACGTCAGGTCCGTGTTCACATACCCGGGCTGCAGCACCACGGCGACGATCTTGTCCGCCTTGAGGTCGACCGCCAGGCACGAGTTGATCATGTTGAGCGCCGTCTTGGACGACCGGTAGCCGTACCGCCCGCCGTAGACCATCTTCATGTTGTGGTACTGTCCGCCCGAGTTGATGCTGATGCTGCCGAGCATGGTCGACAGCGACGCGACCACCGCCTCGCCGCGGGTCTGCGCCGCCAGTCGCAGGTTGCCGACCAGCGCGCGCGTCACGAGGAACGGCGCGACCGAGTTGACCTCGAACTGCCGCATGAGCGACTCCTTGGTCGTCGTCTCGAACGTGCCCTCCTCGAGGATGCCGGCGTTGTTGATCAGCAGGTCGATCGCGACACCCTCGAGGGATGTGGCCAGCCGCGCGATCGACTCCTCGTCGCGCGTCTCGAGCTGCAGGATGCGCGACGGACCGGCCGCCTTGAGCTGCGTGAGAGTATCCGGATAGCAAAGGCAGTGAACGGAGTGCGTCAGTGCGGCTAGCTCGAGTTCAGATGGAGAGCGATCGCAACGAACCTTGTCGGCCGTGTCGACGTTGCGTGCGGTGGCGATGACGTCCCACCCGTGCTGGATGTAGTGCTTCACGAACGTCAGTCCGAGTCCGCGCGTCGCGCCCGTGATCAGGACGGTCTTCTGTGCGTGGCTCGGAGTCGCCATTGCTGAAGATGTGGAGGTCGTCGGTTGCTTGGTGAGCTGGTCGTTGCAAGTTGAGTTGTGAGAGAGCTGAAGCCGCTCGACGGAGCCGGTGAGCGGACGCATCGGTCGTCCGTCTGCTGAGAACACCACGGGCAGGCGCCATGTCATCCCATACGACGAGTTCAAGACAATGATCGACACTAAGTCACAGGCGTAAACGCTCTTCCCGCCTTGAACGTCGGTTTACGCATATCACTACAACGGAAGCGGCTGC
This sequence comes from Phytopythium litorale, assembly GCA_023338075.1. Lineage (NCBI taxonomy): Eukaryota > Oomycota > Peronosporomycetes > Pythiales > Pythiaceae > Phytopythium > Phytopythium litorale. The sequence continues at coordinate 7,063 of JAADYB010000226.1, forward strand.
TGACTTGGTGGCGAGTTGTCAACGCATTGAAGCTCGTTGTCATGCGTAAACGCTCTTTCCGCCGCCTGAGTCCGTTTACGCACGAGGATGCGCGGCCAGAGTCTTCACTGCGCGTGAGCGACACCTCCATCAACGCATGTCACCATGACGCTCAAGCACGACAGCGTTGACAGTGTCCAAGTGTTTGCGAACCGTGGGTGATCCCTTGTTGGGTTGGCCAAGAACACTTTCGCACGACGGACAGCGATCCCAACACAGCGCATGCGATTAGTCCAACCCGGAGGCTGACCGCCCTGTTCCAGCGTGTCTCTGCGCTCGATCCGTCGATCGAACCGTTCATAATGCCTCGAATGCGGTTCGAGACGTCACCAAGGTTGGTGCCAGCCGAGCCTTGATGCTAAATCTGGGCGTCAAAGCGGCTTCTTCAGCCCAGAAGATTGGATTCGCGAGCTATTTTCTGCTTCCGGCGATAGATTTGCCGCATCAGAACGATCCGAGCGCGTCCGAGGATGCTGACGGCGGCAAAGAGCTGCCAGCCTCACACTCAAACCCGTCCGCTCTCAAGCACAGTACAGGTGAAGACCGCGCGCCTTCGGCCTGTGAAGCTGCAGAACCATGCGAGTCTCCGCGCTCACCGTGATAGCGGCAACGCTGGCGATCGTCAGCATCATGGGACTTCCGGTTGACGCTCGGCATCTTCGTCATGGTGGGCGTGAATCCTCTGATGTCACCTTGACCATCAAGCATCATCTGGAACCCGTCGACACTATCAGCACGACAGACCAGCCGCACGTGTCTATGTTTCGCGAAGACGCGCAAGCTGTGCAGCAAGACGTCAAGACGGAGCCGATCCCCGCGGCAGTCAGCGCTCTGGAGACGCCAGCGCCGCCCACGAAAGCGGTCAAGCGAAGCACCGGGACTTGCATCGGCCCGCTGTGTGGCATGAGCCTCTTCTTCACTCTGCTCTGGGTCACCTTCGCGGTCTGCGTCGTGGTCGTGTACTTCGTCGACCGGCGATTCAACCCGTGGAACGAGGTGCACGTCTCGAAGGACAGCAAACAGCAGCAGTCCAAGCGACGAGCAAGCGGCGGAGTGGACGTGGTTCGCCAAGCGACTGCCTACTATCAGAACGTCGCTGCGTCAATGAACGCGACGCTCCTCCGCCGCCGCCCGCTGTCCTAGCCAAGCCGAGCGAGTCAAGCAGGAGAAGCGTGGAGTGTCATCATACCAAACTCTATAAACCAAGCTGGTCAATGCAACTAGCTCGCAAAATAGTATCACATGCAGGGAACCAAGGGTTCTCATGTCCTTCACGAACGCGACGCGGCCCGCGGTTGGAGGCGCTGCTGCCACTCCTGATGCGCCAGCTCCATCTACAAGCACGGCCCTCGTCAGACTCGTCGCCAAAGAGTTCGTGACCACATCATAGGCGCATGAAATACCTGCTGGAAGTGGTTGGCAGCGTCAGCAATCGCCGCGTCGGTGGTCTCGTGTGCGCGCTCCATCGCCCTTGACCGGCTGAAGGAGAACACACTCGTGCAGCTGCCGCCTCCGCTGCTCCGCGTGATCACGGGCCGCGCGTCTTCCTCCAGCTCCGCCTTCCTCGTCGCGAGAGCGTCGAGTTGCTCCTTCCACTTGACCACGCGCAGCTTGCGCTCCTGCTCGTACTGCTCGGGATCGACGGTCGAATCGCCGTCGACGTGCTGCGCCTCGAACGCTTCGGACAGTTTGCAGTCAAAGGAGTCGTGGTCGGAGGAAGAATCATGGGGAGACACCAGCGACAGCTGAAGCTGCTGCTTGAACCGCTCCACTTCGTCTTCGAAGCGTCCGCTAAGTGGCCCGGACAGTGAAGATCCAGACAGCGGCACGACCTTGACGCTGTAGTCGCCGTCGTCGCTTGTAGCTGACGATGAAGACGAGATCGAGGCGACTCCGTCTCGACGGAGGTGGTCGATCTGCACCAGACTCGGGAACTGCTCGAACAACTGATGCGCGTACTCGGGCATGTGCTTCACGAACGGGTTTCCACTCAGCCGAAGGATCATCAGCGCCGGCGGGAACTCGTCTGCAAGCGTTCAATGCATGCGTTAGGACCCCTGAGCGTCTGCAAACTGTGAGTGCAAGCTGCAGTGAAGCTTACCGATGTCGACGTCGTCGATGCAGTTGTCGGACAGGTCCAAGAAGCGTAGCTAACGATTGTGGGCACGGGAGTTCCAACACGTGAGTGCCATGCTCGATGGAGTTGAATTCCGACACCTCGATCGGTCCCACCTTGTCAAGGTGCCGCAGTCCCTCGACCTTTCGGATGCGGTTGCCCGCAAGCGCGAGGAAGCGCAGCTCCGTGTGGTCGTCCAGGTTCTCGACGCGCTCCAGCAGGTTGTGCTGCAGGTACAGCTCCTGCACGTGCGTGAACGCGTCCAGGTTCTCGATGCGGCCGATGTTGAGCCAGTCGAGGCGCAGGATCTTCTTCCGCAGCAGCTCGCTTGCTTCGTCGTCTCTGTCGTCCTCGCACCGCAGCTTAGAGACGCTGTGGATCCCGGTGGCCGCCATGGCGTCCGCGCCAAGCCGCGCACTCTCGCGGATGAGCTGCATGGTCAGCCGCACGGGTGCGTCCGTGGCGGCGCCGGCCGAGGCGACCATGTGCGCCTCGAGCGCCTCAATCTCCTGGTCCGCGTCCGCCGGCTCACCGCCGTCCTCGCCGCTCGTCCTGCCTGGCATACCGCGCGATAGAGAGACGCCGACACCAGCGAGCCACGCGCTGTCGGCCGTCTGCACCAGCCGCTCGATGGCCGCGCGCTCCTCCTCGCGCTCAAAGTCGGCGAATAAATCCATCCGCTCGGGCGGTTCCGGGCGGAGAAACGGACTCCGACAGACCGAGACAGACCCGCGCGCGGCTCCTCCTGTTTGTCAAAGTAGCGGGCGCTCGTCCCATGCAGCCGTTGCTGCTGCTGCCGCCGCGCCGCCGACCCGCCACCTTCATCGTTTCATGCGCGAGCGGCACCCATACCCATCCATCCAGCCGGTCGGTCCGTCCGTCCGTCCGTCGTCTGTTGTGTCGACTCGTTGAAGCTACCGTTTTTCCACCAATCTGAAAGCGTTTCGACTCTATTTGAGCCAATTAGATGCCACAAGGTAGTCATTTCGACCAATCAGAGAACGGATTGGGGCAAGAGGGTCTCGAAAGGTCGCGGACTTGCGACGAGCTTCCAAGCACCGGCGTCACAGGTCGATGGCGATGATGACCGCGCGGAAACGGCGCACGACAAGAGCCCCGCGCGGTTATATTTAGCCGTCGACCGTGGTGCTCTGGGCGCTGCCAGCGTGGGGAAGCGGTCTGTGCTGTTGCGTGCTTGGAGGAGCAAGCGGACAGAAGGAGGCAAGCGCGGCAGACTGGGAGCAAGCCGAGGCGTGCGGCCACCGCGCCATGGCGCTTTTCGACGAGTGCTGGTCGCGCCGGCGGGCGACGCTCGAGCGCTTGCAGCGGCTCTTGGCGTGCGTGCAGACGTCCATGTGGCGCTGTCGAGGGGTCGAGGGCGTGCTGACGATCCGTGGCGGGTGGGATGCACAGGGAGGCGGAGGCGAGTCGCGAGCGGGAGCACGGCGCAGCGGTCGACATCCAGCGACTCTTCCGGGGCCAGCGCGTCCGAGCGGCCGTCACCAAGCAGACGTACGTTGTGTTGTGCGCAAGGCAGTCAGTCATACGCGCGGCGACTCTGGCTGACGGGGCTGCTGCGACGCGACCGACGCGGTGGCAGGCTGGCGGCGATTGAGATCCAGCGCGTGTACCGAGGACACCGCGGACGGGAACGCAGCCGCGCCGCGCGGCGAGAGCGCGCGCGAGTGCAGCGACTGGCCATGCTCAACTACCACGCAGTGGTCATCCAGAAACGCATGCGCGGCGCCATCAGCCGCATGCGGCGCCACAACTTCCGCGCGCGCAAGGCGCACATCGCCATGCTGGCGCAGAAGGGCGACGAGATGCGGCGCTTGCTCGCCGAGAACCTGCGCCGACAGCAGCTCGTACGTCGGCGTCACAACGTGATGTGCTGTTGACGGACCCGCATGTCCTAACCAGACGCCGTATGGAACAGGAAGAGGAGCGCGCGGTGCGCGAGGCGGCCGAGAGGGAGCTGATCGAGGTGACCCAGGACCTACACCACCTCGTGAGCACGCGCGCCATCGCGGGCGTCTACAACTCACCGGCGCTCCCATCAGCAGCCACCGCCTTTGGCGTCCCGGTGGAGACGCACATCCGCAACAACGCGCGCAAGGTGGTCAGCCGCAAGCTCACGAGCGCCGCGCCGCCCTCCAAGCTCGCGCCATACCCGCCGTCCAACAAGGCGACCATCCAAGCGAGCAACGAGTACAGCACCGAGCTGCGCGCGGTGCGCACGCAGAGGCGGTACGACAAGCTGCGGCGACTGAGCGGCAACGACTTCCAGGCGGTCGTCAACCCGGAGAAGGACGTGGCGCGGAGACTGCTGAACGTGCCGGGCGTCAACGCCGGCGTCGAGTACATGGACGACTGGGAGAACCCCTTCAAGAAGCGCGGCGTGCCGCGGACGCGGACAGACCTGCTGCCCAAGCTCACGACGCTGGACAAGGCGCCCACGAACCCGTTCTACCTCACGCACGGCGGCAACAAGAGCAAGGTGCACGCCAACGACCGGTTCGACCTGTAGCGCCGCGAACAGCAAGCGCGCCTCGTGTACCATAGTTTCCGCTTTGTAACGTAGGAATAGACGACGGACGATCGCGTTCAGGATCGCTCCCCTACCTCTCTCCTCGTCTGGACGGCAGCGACGCGCATCGCTGCGTCTCCTCTCGGTAACGTCACCACAGCGGGTGGTTGGGCTGGTGGATGCACTGCAGTCGCGGTCTCGGCTTGAGCTTGAGCTTACTCTTCGCTGACCTTCTTGAGCTCGTTCATGTTGGTGCCCGCGATCCGCTCGCCTGATACCAACAGCACCGTCATGAGCATCCACTGATGGCCTTGGCGAGACCACCACGCTAGCATCAAATGCTGTGCGTACCAAAGAACTTGAGCCCCGACAGAATGGTCTCGTCCGCGCCGTTGTTCTCCTCCACAAAGATCTGGAGGACGGACGCCGCGCAGTTAGCCGCCTCCCCCTCCAGCACGTGTCATGCAGGAGGCCGCCGACGCCTCACCGTGATGCTCTTGACGCGCTGGAACTTGACGAACCGCAGCTCGACCTCCTTGCCCGGACGCAGGTCGTCCTCGCCCAGCTCGAGCGTCTGCGTAGGCTCGACGTCTCCCGCGTCCGAGAAGCCCAGGTTCGTGCGGTTCGCGTACAGCTTGACCACGCGCGGCGCCGACTCTGCCCATGCATTCGCGTCAGCCTCCGCTTCCCCTCCCGCGATCCTCCGCCTTGCTGTTTACCTCCGGGGGGCGCCACAAGGCTGACCGAGTGCACCTTGACCGCGTCCTGGAACTCAATGTGCAGGATCAGCTGCTCTGCTCGCGACAGCAGCACGAAGGCGTTAATCGCGGCCGACAAGAGGAGCGAGGAGGGGAGAGAGGACTCGCGTACCGTCGGCGTCCGACTTGAGCTGCAGCGTCTCGTCGCCGATGAAGAGGTTGCCGAAGGGGAAGCTCGGGTTCTCGTTCAGGCAGTAGCACTCGCGGGTGCTGATGACCTCCTTCAGGTCGTGGAACTTGGCGGCGGCCATGGTGCGCGCGCGGGCGGGCGGGCGGGCGGGATCCGGTATCTATCGGCGCCAATCTTCTCCTTTGGTGTCCGCTTTGGTCAGTGTCGGCGGTCGCTTAGAAACGCTAGAACATTCGCAGGCTCCTCGAGGGGTTTTCATTGGGTGTAATTATGAACAGAGTGTTTTGATTGGTTGAAACGTTAGAAACGCACGGAAACGACGCGAGGATCTTGAGGGAGCTCCAAACACAGCAACATGGCGCGCGCCGACGACGACGACGCTCGCCTGGATGCGTCTCCGTGGCTGTACGACGTCGCGAGCGACGCGTTGAGCACCGACAGCGAAGGGGAGGACGGGGACGAGCTGTTGGATGCGCAGTCAAGAGGCACAAAGCCGTCGAGTGGCGAGACAGCGACGCGCGAGGTGCAGTGCGCCGGCGTCACGGCGTCCGGAGCGCGATGCACTCGGACGACGCGGATACCAGCGGCCGAGGAGCATGACGAGTGCGAGGAAGACCTCTTCTGCTATCGGCATCAGCATCAGCGCCGACGACGCAGCGCCATTTACCACGGAGCGCGCTGCTGCTGCTGCTGGGAGGCTCATGGCGCCGCAAGAAGACCCCGACGTCGACAGCACTTCTGGCGGCAGATCCTGGCCGTGCTGCTGCTCTTCGGGTGCTCACTGGCGGCTGCTTCGGCTGGAGTCGCACATCGTAGCGTGTTCCTGTGCGCGGCGAGCGCCTGCGGGCTGTTCGTGTCCGTGGGCGGCGCCTGCGTCGTCGCATGCCTCGCGGTGTCGCGAGCGCTCCCACCGCCGGCGAATGTGGACAAGGTCGTGGAGCTCGCGCTCGCGACTTTCAACGACACGACACGAGAGGAAAAGGAGACAAGGGCACCACCGCGCGTTGCTGCCGTGAGTGCATGACTGTGGAGTGGGAATGGGGACGGTTGTGTATTGAAGACGACCACCAAGCTCAAGGGCATGGATCTCTATCGAGCTGCCGGGCGAACACGCTACCTCACAGACGCGGATCGCCCGCCGAGGCATCCACCGCGACCAGCAGCACCCGCGGGTGGCCCACGCTCATACCTTCTGCTTCTTGTTCTGGCTCACCTCCTGCTCGTTCGGCGCGCGGCCGAACACCTCGTTAAGCTGCTGCGAGACGCGGATGAACGTTGTTCGCTTCAGAGAAACGCAAGCAGCCTGTGTCAGTGTCATCCTCAGCACGCTATCGATCGAGGCACGCTGCTCACCTTGCTCAGCTCCTTGAGCTGGCTCGCGCCGACGTACGTGCAGGTGGACCGCACGCCACCGAGGATCTCCTTGCACGTGCCGGCCACAGGGCCACGGTACGGCACCGTCACGCTCTTGCCCTCGCTCGCGCGGTACTCAGCAACACCGCCGGCGTGCTTGTTCATGGCCTCCGCCGAGCTCATGCCGTAGAACTTCTTGAAGTGCTTCCCGTTGATCTCAATCTTCTCTCCGCCGCTCTCGTCGTGGCCCGCGAGCATGCCACCCAGCATGACAAAGTCCGCGCCGGCACCGAACGCCTTGGACACGTCGCCGGGGCACGTGCAGCCGCCGTCCGAGATGACGTGGCCGTTCAGCCCGTGCGCAGCGTCCGCGCACTCGAGCACGGCCGACAGCTGCGGGTACCCGACGCCCGTCTGCTTGCGCGTGGTGCAGACGGAGCCCGGACCGATGCCGACCTTGATGATGTCGGCGCCAGAGAGCAGCAGCTCCTCGACCATCTCGCCCGTGACGACGTTACCCGCGAGGATCGTGTGCTCCGGGAAGGCCGCGCGCACGTCCTTGACCGCCTGGACGAACGCCTCCGAGTAGCCGTTGGCCACGTCCAGGCAGATGAAGCGGATGGCCGCGTGCTTGTGGAGGATGGCCGTGATCCGCTCAATGTCTGCGGCGCCCGAGCCGGCGCTGACCGCGACCGTGGGCAGCACGTCCGCGTGCGCCGCGGCGAACGCGTCCCAGTCCTCGAGCGAGTAGTGCTTGTGGATGCACGTGATGAACTCGAACTTGGCGAGCTCCACCGCCGTCTCGAACGTGCCCACCGTGTCCATGTTGGCCGCGATCACCGGCTGTCGAGGAGGAGAGAGAGGAGGAGGAGGCACACGGTCAGTCCCAAGTAGTCATGCACGTTTCCGCAGTGAAGGAGAGCGACGCACCACACCGGACCAGGTCTGCCGGGAGTTGCGGAAGCGGAACTCGCGCGCCACGTTCACCTGCGCGCGGCTCTTGAGCGTGCTGCGCTTGGGCCGGATCAGCACGTCCTTGAAGTCCAGCCGCACCTCCGTCTCGATGCGCGGCATGCTGGGCTTGGGCTTGGACGGAGAGGCTCGGAGAAGGAGAAGGAGGAGGAGGAGGAGGAGGCGAGCGACTGGAGCGGCCGGCGGCAGGAGACTTGAGCGGCAGCAGGCGAATTGGACAATGAGCATCGACGACCGAGCGGCGCACCAGAAACGACCGATGTCTGCGCACATTCAGCGCGCATTCAAAGTCGAAGTGTCAAGATCGTCAAGCGTTACTTTGGTACTTCAGAGAGTTGATCGTTTTTCTATTTCTATACGTATCGTGTCTACCGTAGCTATTTCGCCCGCCTGCGATTTGGTTGGCGGAGCTGCTCGTCCCTTGGGTGGTGGCATCGAGGCGTCAAGCAGCGCAATTGCATTGCTCGGCCGAGGAACTCGCACGCGTCCCCCGCCCAGCTTCGTCCAGCCCAGCGACTCGCCGCGCGTCTTCGGGACAGCGCCAGCCCTTCTCCAGGAACTTAACAAGAGCAATGTCGGGACGCGGACGCGGAGGTGCTCGTGGCGGCGGCCGCGGCTTCAGTGGTGGTCGCGGCGGCGGTCGTGGCTTCGGTGGCGGCCGTGGCGGCGGCTTTGGCGGCCGTGGCGGAGGCCGCGGAGGGTTTAACCGCGAGCCAGAGGGACCGCCGGCTTACGTCGTCGGTAAGGCATGCGTCTTGGAGCGAGTACTAGCGCCAAGCGGACTCTTGAACTGACTGGGGGAACGCTCGCGTGCGCAGAGCTCGGGTCGTTCATGCACGCGTGCGAGAACGAGATGGTGTACAAGAGCACGAACGACAAGGTGCCGTACTTCAACGCGGGCGCGTTCCTGGAGAACAAGACCAAGATCGGCAAGGTGGACGAGATCCTGGGCTCCATCAACGAGGTCATGTTCACGGTCAAGCCGGACGCGGGCGTCACGGCCACGTCCTTCCAGCCGGGCGACAAGGTGTTCATCAGCCCGGACAAGCTGCTGCCGCTCAGCCGCTTCACGGAGCAGCCCAAGAAGCCAGCCGGCGGTGCTGGTCGTGGTGGCCGCGGCGGTGCCGGCCGTGGCGGTGGTCGTGGTGGCGGCCGCGGCTTTGGCGGCGGTCGCGGCGGCGGTCGTGGCTTCGGTGGCGGCCGTGGCGGCGGCTTCAGCGGTGGTCGCGGTGGCGGCCGTGGCTTTGGAGGCCGTGGCGGTGGTCGTGGCGGCGGCCGCGGCCGGTTTTAGATTTATTGCGTCGTGCTCCGAAGCTCCTCTCTCTCCGAGACTCTCTTCGAGTCCGCTGTCTGCTGCTGCTACCGCCTCCACCTTCCTCCGCCGCCTCCTCCGGGCATCTGTCTCCGGCTTCGAGTTGTCGAGCTTTCCCGTAGATTATCCATGTAACTTCACAGCAAATGCACTATAACGAGAAGAGAGAGAGAGAGAGAACGCATAGGAGCGGCGGGAATAGAAGCGAACAGCACTTGGTGGTCTCCGCGTTGCCTTTGCTTCCTGTCATGAGCTCCTCCCGGACCAAGTGGTCGTGTGCATGCACACTCCTGCGAGACCATGCCATAGCGTAATAATCTAACGTTCATTGAGTGGAATACCAGGCCGTGTCTCGCGCATGCTACCGCCTTCTCGGCCTCTCCCTCTCCGCCAGCGGAGCGTCCGCGCCTCGTACATGGACTCGCTGCTTGGGTCGCGCACGACTGGCGGCGGACGAGCTGGCCGGCCCCGGATCTTCCTCGATTAGATGCGCTCGAGGCACTCGAACTGCACGATGCTGTTGCCGCGGATCACCTGCTCACGCGTACACACGCTCGTTACCACCCTGGACGCGCGCAAAGCCCCCATATCCAGCCATCCAGGCAGCGCAGCCTTACCACCATGCCGATGCGGTTGGACTCGGTGGCCGACACCTCCTCGACCGTCTCGTCCAGCGTCACGTTCATGAACTGGTCGAAGCCGCGCAGCACGCCCGTGACCTTGCGGTTGCCGTTCAGCTTGAGCGACAGCCGCTTGTCCATGTACCGCTTGAGATCCGGGCCCACGACCTTGACCATTGCTGCCTCCTGCTTCGCTTCCTTGCTCGCTCCCCGTGCTTTGGCCGTGCCTCCCCACCGCCGACGCGTACCCGGTCTCTCTTGATCACAGCGCGGCCTTCTATTCAAGTGTAACCAGGTACGATACCGTTTAAAACATTTTTGCACCTCTCAAAAAAATCCATGTTCTCGAAGGATGGCAGAGTGATGGTTTATCCAGACTCGAGTGCTGGTCTTGGGTCGTTTTCCCATGCATGTGGTGGCGACCGGCCGCGTCATTCATTTCGCTAAAGAACTTGCCGGAAGAACAGGAGACGTCCGTCGACGTGAGCAGCAGCAGCAGCAACAGCATGAGCAACTACGCGCAGGGACAGGACTGGTCGACGGCGGGCTGGGGCAGCAAGGGCCCGGCGTCGGGTGCCTCCAAGCAGCAGGCGCTCAACGCGGCGCGTCGCACGGGCACCATCGTGGCCGAGGCCAAGTGTGCGTCCTCCCATCCATTTCTGGCGTCCGTTCGGGGGCGGAGGGGCGGTCGCTGACGGGTTTGTGTGGTCTCGTGGAGCAGTCGGTGCGGCCACCAACAAGAGCGCGCACCAGGGCGCGGGCGCCAAGGCGCGCAAGCTCGAGGAGGACCACGACACCTTCAAGCGTACGTCGCGGCGATCTTTTTTTTTTCGGCGTCTGGGTTCTCTCCATTCTAACGGAGGGTTCATGGGGTGCTCGCGCAGACGAAGCGGTGGATCGCAGCCTGGCGCAGGCGCTGGCGCGCGCGCGCCAGGCCAAGGGCATGACGCAGAAGGCGCTGGCCACGGCCATCAACGAGAAGCCGCAGATCGTCGCCGAGTACGAGTCGGGCCGCGCCATCCCGAACGGCCAGATCATCTCGAAGCTGCAGCGCGCGCTCGGCGTGCAGCTCCCCCGCGCGCCCAAGAAGAAGGCCGCGGCCGCGCAGTAAGCGGCGGCCCGGGAACGCACGAGCCAGCCCGTGCCGTTTCCGAGCCGCCCCGACCTGCGCGGCGGTGGACGCATCGTCCCCAGTTGAAGCCAACCGCGTGCCGCCGCCCTTGCGCCTCCCCCCGGCGCAGGACGGCGCGCGTGCGCCGCGCTCCTTCTCGGAACTGTGTGTTGTCGGTAGAGTAGCAGGGAGGCGCGCAGCCAACATGCGCCTTCGTATATAACCCCCTCCGCTCCGTGAATAGAGCGCGCGGCCCCGCCCGCATGCCCGCGGTGCATCCACTCCAGTCCCTTGTCCCCTGTGCCCGGAGCTATTCTCGCGCCGTCGGTTTCCCGCTGCGCTTCCTCCATGGCGGCGCGTAAAGATAGCAGACACAGGCATGCTCCTGCCGCTGCAACGCTCGCCTCCAGCTCGTGACCACCTTCCCACGCGTAACGAATGCGGCGGACACGCAGCCAGCCGGCCCAACGGCCACGCCTCCACTCGTGAACGCCCTCGTCGACGTCCGAGGCCTCCAGCATGGCCACGCGCGTGGGTCTCAGCAGCAGGATGCCCGGCCGGCCGACCGAGAGGATGGAGGCGGCCAAGAACCAGCAGCGACTCGCCAAGCCCGCGCCGAGTCGCCGCCATGCGGGGAACAACGCCGCGTCGAGCGAGGACGAGGACGAGGACGACGAGTCGACACTGCGCGCCATGTCGGCGCTGGGCCAGCAGGAGCGCGCGCACCCGGGTCTGAAGGCGGCCAAGCCGCCGGCGTCGACGACCAGCAGCAAGACGCCGGCCGCGACGACGATGCCTGCCGTCCGGCAGCTGCTCCAGGCCGTCGAGCTCGACATGCGCAGCTGCGTCGGCCGCGGCGACGACTCGCGCCTGGTCGTCGCGCTCGAGAGCGCCAAGTACGAGCTGGCGGACGCCGAGCGCCGCCGCCACGCAGACTGGACGCGCGTCTTGGCGCTCGCCTCGCAGCTGCAGGCGTCTCGCAGCTCGCCGTCCCCGCTCGTCGACCCGGCGGCGGAGCTCGCCGCGCTGGCCCAGCGCCGCCTCGGCATGGCCGTCGACCGGTGTGACGCCCCGACGCTAGTCGACTCGAACCAGGACGAAGATGGAGAAGAAGACGAAGACGCGGAAGACGCGGGCAAGTCGGAGCCAGCGCCGCAGCAGCCCGACGAGCCCGCTGGCGCCTGGGCAGCGGACGAACCGGCCGCCTTGGTCGACAAGGAGCTGCGAGCGGCCAAGCTCCCGCTGTCGCTGACTGTCGCCGAGCCCGTCAAGCGGAGCGTGCAGGAGCCCAAGCCGCCCAAGGCGGGCCATGCCGCCGGCGCCAGCGCCTCCGCCTGCAAGCGCTCGGCTCGGCTCAAGTTCCAGTTCCCGGACGCCGACGTGACCCAGTGGACGGACGTGGAGGACGGCGGCGGCGACGGGAACGGACGCGCAGGCTCGGCGCCTCGCCCCGCCGCCTCGGCGCTTCCCCCTCGCCGCCGCGTGAGCGTCGCGGCACCCGCCAGCGCGTCGTCTCTCGGCGCCACGCCCTCCATCACCGGCGCCGTGCCGCTGCGGCGCAGGTCGTTCTCCATGAAGCGCAGCCCGCGCAAGCCCTTGAGCGACGCCATCACCGGCTTCCGCCCTCCCAGCGCCGTGCCGAGCGCGCCGACGCTGCCTGGCGCCGCCGCCATGCGGCGCAAGTCCACGAGCGTGCTGGACGCCAAGCTGCTGCTGGCCAAGCGCCGCACGAGCTTGTCGCGGGTCGCGCACCTGGCGCTGTCGCCCGGCCGCCCATCGACGTCCACGTCGGCGCCTCGCTGGCCGTCCGCCGCGTCGCCTGGCAAGGCCAAGGCCGCGGCTGTGGCGGCCGCGAGCTCGTGCTCGCAGTTGGTGCTGCGCGTCCGCGAGCGCAAGCGCGACGGCGTGCGCGAGCTCGTGCTGCGCAAGCAGCCGCGCGGACCGCCGGTCGTGTGGCACTGGCACGACCGGCACCGCGGCGCGCAGGCGCTGCTGGACGAGTACGAGCGCGTCGTGTCGCTGGGCCCGCACCAGCACGGCGTCATGCTGCGCCAGCTGCGCTTCGTCAAGGCCGCCATGCACGAGTTCCCGTGGGCCAAGACGCACCTGCGCGAGCTGCTGGCGCGCTACACGGCGCAGCAGCTGAGCAAGGAGGCGCTGTACCCGCAGCTGGCGCTGCTGAGCACGCAGGTGCAGTCCGAGGTGGCGGCCCGCGCCGCGCACGCCAAGTCGCTGGCGGCGCGCAAGCAGCGGCTGACGCTCATGCTCACGCTGGCCACGGGCGTCGTCAACGACGTGCGCGCCACCAAGTTCGGCCGCCGCGGCCGGCCGCATGCCACGCGGCTCTGCTACGACCCGAGCGACCCGCTGCGCCTGCGCTGGGTGCGCAAGGGCGGCGACCGCAGCGACGAGTGTCTGCATGTGGACGAGCTCCAGGTGCTCGAGCAGGAGCAGGCGCTGGCCCGCGACGGCGCCAGCTTCGACCTCAAGCGCGTGCTCAAGACCAACAGTGGCGGCGGTGGCGGAGAGAGCGACTGCGCGTGCCTGCTGTCGCTCGTCTCGCCCGGCCGCGCGCTCGACCTGCGCGTCAAGTCGCCGCTGCACCGCGAGTGGCTCGCCATGGCGCTGCGCGAGGTCTCCGCCTTCGCGCGCCAGTTCCGCGCGTCGGGCGCCGTCGCGTCCCCGCGCCGCCGCATCGCCAGCGGCATTTGAGCGTCAGCCAACGCACACAGACAGTAGGAGACCGCGAGTAGGAGCGAGCGTGGGGAGACTGGCGCGCAGGAGACGGATCGCTGGAATGCAAGCCTGATCGTGTTTCGTCTGGCTGGTTAGCGAGCCTCCACGCCTGGCGCTAGCGATGGCGGCGTCTGCGCGTGTGTATGTGTCGGTCCGAGGGTCGATGGCGGCTACTCCTTCTTGCCGGTGCTGTGCTTGGGCTTCTTGGTGAGCACCCAGACGTAGAAGATGGACATGGCGGCGCTCGAGGCACACAGGAAGCCCGCGGGGAAGAACGCCTGCGTCTTGTTGAAGCGGTTGCCCATGACGACCGTCAGCGCGCCCGACACGCCTGCCAGCAGCAGCACACACACCACGTCGCGTCAGTCGGCCATGCACGAGTGACGCTGCAAGCGCTTCCACCACTGCCGATCGCACCGAGCGAGAGCGCGGGCCAGAGCTTGGACGTGACGGGCGACTGCGTGTACTCGTTGTAGCTGCAGTAGCCCACGAAGGTGAGGAAGGCGCCGGCGCCGCCGCCCGCGACCAGCGACACGGTGCTGCCCGAGCTCAGGAAGCCGATGAGGCCGCCCAGGCCGAGCATCATGCCATACTGAGCGTGTGTCAGCCCCAGGCACAGACATGGACGCATGGAGAGAGAGGGAGGGAGGGAGGGAGGGAGGGAGACGTACGGGCAGCGTGAGGCAGAAGTCGTACATGGCGGCGGGAGGAGCTGAGAGCCGCGGGCGTCGAGGGCAAGTGGCGATTCCGGCGGGCGGGCGAATGACGCGGCGACTCGCTCTTTCTCTGTTGTAATTGGCTCGGGAACGCGGCGGCGCGTGGCTGCTTGCCAGATCGCCAGTTGAACCGGTTCAGTACTCTTATTCCGCAACTGTGTTTACGTATTGTATTGGTAATGAGAGACAGTTGCTGAATGAGGACTGTTTGGACGGCGATTGGGCGAAATGTGGAGTCGCATGGACGCTGCGAGTGTAAAGAGTGGGCGAAATTCAGGATCCAGATGTGACCCGACACAAGTGCCTCGTCACGCTTCCAAACCGCTTAAACCAAGCAAATCAGCGACTCTTTGAAACGGTCACAGTTTACAACTTTTCAGCCAACCACCTTTCACTATACAGAAATATATCGCCTGTTTCAACCAATCAAACCCTTCCCTCCTCCTCTTCCGCCGCGGATTTTTGCGGCATGGATCCGAGTGACCAAAGCACTTGCAAGCAATAGTTCAACATCTCCCACGTCCATCAAGCGTCGGGCGATTCCCTGCGTTTCTGGTGCCTCCGCTCGGCGGTCCCCGCTCCGCAGTCGCCGACTGCCGGTCTCTGCGCTCCTCCCCGCTCTCGTGCTCCCCTCCCACGTCCGCCATGGGCTCCAACACGACCTGTACGTGCGTGGGAATCGCTTGGTTGCCAGGCTAATTGATGATGGTCTGACGGTCGCGAGTGGTGCGGAAGCAGGGGCGCTCGCCTGCGCGATGCTGTCGTTCTCGGGCTTCGTCTTCCTCCTCACCGTCGGCCTGCTGGTCAAGGTGCAGCCGCAGTACATGAAGATCGCCAAGAACGTCGACGGACCCGCGTCGGTCCTTGAATCCGGTGCGTCCGCGCCGTCGGGGCGGATCACCAGGGCAGCAAACCCCACGGAGGTGCTCACTCGCGCTGCTTGCTTGATGGTCATGACAATGCAGCCTGCCTCTACGGGACGCTCTTCGTGGCGTCCACCGTCTACTGGTACAAGGAGAACCAGAAGGAGACGGCGGGCCGCATCAGCCGCTCGCCATACCAGTTCGCGCCGGCCACGGACGCCGAGCGTCGGCCGCTGCTCAGCTCGTGAGCGTCTCCGTGCGTCACTCCTAGAGCACATGCCGTGCGATCGATCGCTCCACCACCTGCGCTTTTGTCAATACGTTTGCCCTCTTGTCACGCCACTCCCATCCTCTCCATGCTTGTCAACGAATGCTAGTCAATGAATAATCTTAACGTGTACTTCATGCAGACAGACCTGGCGGTGAACGACTCGACGCCGCACTCACTCCATGAGCTTGAGCAGCTGCGTCATGATGCCCACAGCCGTCTTGGGGTTCATCTTGCGCATGAGGTTGGTGGCGGACGCGTCGGCGGCACCCGCGCCGCCCGCCATGCGCCGGTTCGCATGCTCCAAAATGCTGCGCGTCGCCTCCGTCGCCTCGTACAGCGCCGCCTTGCTCTGCAGCAGCCGCATCAACGAGCGCAGCCGGTGGGCCGCGTCGCGCCAGGCGCTCTTGGCAGCGTCCAGGCGCCGCCGCTCCTCCTCCTCCTCTTCCTCCTCCTCGTCCATCCTCCCGCTGCTTTCGCGCTCGGCTTGCATCGTCTCGATGCACGAACGCAGCGACAGGATGTAGTGGCGCAGCACGCGCGCCGACAGCACGAACACGTGGTGCATGTCGCGGTGGATGTGCAGCAGGTCGACGATCGTCTCGACCGCGCGCACCTCGTCCTTCATCGCGTCGTCGTCCTCGTCGCCGCTCACGGCCGCCGCCAGCGCCGCCATCGCAGCCGACGACATGTTGGCCACCGCGGCGAACGTCCACTTGGGCTTCTTGGCTCTCGGCGTCGTCGCCTTGCGCTCCTTCGGGTGCTCTTGCTGGTACGTCGTCAGATTCACGAGCACAAGCAGCAGCTGGTGAAGCAGCTCCACGTGCGGACGCGAGCGGTTGAGGCCCCGGATCGCAGCGAAGATGGTGTTCGAGATGCGCAACTCTACGCACTTGAAACAGCACTCGCGCGAGTACCGAGTGCACATCTCGATCGTGTGGCTCGCGAACAGCATCTCCTGCAAGCGCTTCCCATGCAGCAGCAAGTGCAGCGCCATCTCGAACCGCGAACCGAGCGTCATTGGCTTTGTCGTCGCAGACGCTGCCGCCTCCTCCGCGGCTCGGCTCTTGCTGAGTGGAACACGGATCGCGCCACCGCCCAGCGAGTCGCGCTTCTTCTTCTCCTGCTCACGCTGCCCGATGATAGCAAGCCCACTCTCTACAGCCACCAGCGGCATCGTCGCGAGCTTCTTGCGGTGCCTGATAAGCGCCGGGTTCTTCTCATGGACACGCACAAGCGTACCGCGCCACCACGCCTGGACCTGTCGAATCGCGTTGCCGTACGCCCGCTCCTTCCGCCGAGGAACAGCGACGGCATTGTACAGCCACCGGCAGATCGTTTGACGCGAGCGGTGCTCGACCTTCGCACGCAGCGCCTTGAGCCCTTCACGATGACGAATGGCGTCCGCCAGTCGCTGGCGCGTGTGCCACTTCCACCACATACGCACCCACCACTGCTGCAGCACCACGGCCGCGCGCTCTTGCCTCTCCTGAATGCTCCGCTTCAACTCGATGCGCGATGAGACCTCGCGGCGGAGGCGGGAAGCGCGCCAGCACGAAGCGATCGCGTTCGCCCGAGACACGCGCGTCTCCACGATCTGTGCGCTCATCCGCGTCCAACGAGCACGAACCATAAGCGTCCGCCGACGGCGGAAGCGATGCATGCGGTCGGAGTACCAGTTCTCAATCTGCCAGCACGCCATCAGCACGCGCAGCTGAGCGAACTGCATTCGAAGCGCGTAGAAATCCATGCGGTGCCGCCGTGACAGCCATCCGCGCACGCTCTTCTGGATCGTGACGGAAGCGGCTCGAGCCGCAACATACTGCCGCCGCCATGACACTGCGCGGAACGCCGTCTGGATCCTTGTCGCCGCAGTAAAACGCTTGCGATGTACGAAGAACCGCAACGCCGTCTGGATGTGGTACGCAGCGCGCTTCTCAATCTTGCGGCGCAGTCGATGCACGCGCTTCTCGTGCTCGTACTGGAGCTGCTGCGCGCGGCTGCGCTCCATGCTCTGGTATCGCTCGAGCAAGCTGTAGAAGTAGACAAGCGCGCCAAGCTGCCGCCGGCGACGCAGGAGGTGGTAGTTTCGCTGGATCAACGTCGCCGAGGCTCGCATCGCTTGGTACCTCCGGTGCTGCATGTGGCCACGCACCACCGTCTGAATCTTGGTAGCCGACGTGATCAGGAGGCGGCGGGTCATGACGTAGCGGTACATCTGCTGGATCGTGCGCGCTGCACGCACCCGCACTCGAGACATGAGCACCCAGAGGCGGCGCTCGTGCTCACTCTTCTTCATGAACTGGTACTTGACAAGCAGCTCGTAGAAGTGAGCGAGCGCCAACACCTGTCGCCGTCGCCGCCAAACGCGCACGTTGCGCTGCAACGCGACCACACACGCGAGCTGATGCAGATACGATCGTCGCTGGTGGTAGCCGCGGTAGACACACTGGATCTGCGTCGCGGCACGAGCTTGCTTGAATCGCAGTTGCTCCAGCTGTCGCGCATGCTGAACCTGGCGATAACGCCGCCACGAACACTGAATGGTCCAGGCAGCACGATGCAGCCTCACCCACTCCTCTTGACGCAGCTGCCGCGCCGCTGAGCGCGCACTCGACTGCACCCATGCGCGCTGGATCACCTGTGCGGCGCGCACCCGACGGAGAATGACATTGCGTCGCCATCGCCGCGCGTGCTTTCGCATCACGTAGTCCCACCATGCTTGCTCAATCTTCAGACATCCCTTCTTCATGCGCAGGCGAAGCTCTCTTCGCTGTAGCTCAACTTGACGAGCAAGCTGCCCCACTTCCGCTTTCTTCGCAGCATGTGCTCGCCAAAGCTTCTGGATCTTGACCGCTGCAGCAGTATGAGCCGCCACCACTTCACTGGTCTGCTGTCCAAGCAACCACTGCTTGCGTCGAAATCTGCGCTGCAAGGTGGCCACAGCTCGCCGGGTCTTCACGTACAACTTGCGCTGCCACGCTCCTCGAACTACACTCTTGACCATGTCCCCAGCTCGCAAAAGCTTCCGGCACTGACGGATCGCCAAACGCTTCGCGCTCGACGTGTACCAGAAGCGCTGGATGATGCGCGCGCACTTGTTCTTCTTGCGGCGCATCTTGAGACGAATGAGCGGACTCATCCACCATCGCTTGAGTCGCGAAGCCGCGTGGATCTCCTTGCTAGACTCCATGAGTCGTGACTGTAAGTAGCAGACGAACGTGACCACCATCTTCTCCTCAGGAGGGTTCTTGGTCGAATAATACTGCGGCATCATGACGGGGATCTCTCCCAGCTGCTTGACGCGCGCATTGACGAGCGCAAAGTGCCGCCGTTCGTTCGCGAGCAGTGTCTGCTCACTCTCTTGGGTCACTTCGTCTCCTTCCGCGTGCAGATCGGCTAGAGTGTGCCCAACCTCCAACTTGGACAGCAGCATCGGGTGGTAGTAGTGCATCAAGTAGCACAGGACCTTGCCATCAGCAAACGAGGTCGTGAAGTCATGGACTTCGACCTGATAGTTCGCACACACGGCGCGGCACCAGCGAAGCAGCAGGCTGTACACATGGTCCTCTTCGGGGAACCGCAACGGTGCTTCGTGCTGCTGCAGATCGAAAAAGTCCCGCGCGCGAAAGCTCATGCGCGACAGAACACGGCCAATCTCGTTCTCCATCGCTTCATTGTCGACCAGCGACTGCAGCTGGAAGGAGCTGATGAGGCGCCACAGCAGCGCGAGGGTCTTCTCGCGATGGCCATCCACGATGTCCTTTGCAAGCTGCTCCAGCAGCTTCTCATCGACCTTGGACCGCAGGCTCGCAAACCCCGACGACGTCATGCGCACGCGTCCCTTGAGTTTCCGCGCATTCCGGAACTGAGTCATCCCACGCCGTGACTTCACGTCCTCGAGAATGCTCGCTCCGCACATGTCTTGCAAATAGTTGAGGCAAATCTCGATGTTGTGGACCTTCTGGAGTCGCGACAATGCCGGGATCCGCAGGAAACTGGACAGTTTCTGGGTGTGCTCAGCCTGCAATTGCTGGGAATCCGATGTGTCTGTCGTGTCCTGTGGCGCTGACGGACTTGCCGTAAGTAGCTCCATGAGCTTGGCCAAGATGATACCGTCACGAAGATCCACCGCTAGGTTCTTCACTTCCAGATCCATCTCGTCCAGCGGCATCTGCTCATGCGTTAGCACGTAGCCCAGCTGCTTCAAGTGCTTGTCGATGCGTCCTTCCGCGGCAAGGAAGAACCGGCAGAATTCAGTCACCATGAGTTGCGACTTCTTGACGTTTGTAGCAGCGCCTGTCCCGGGGTAAAGCGGTTGTTGCTGCGTATGGGTCTGCTTCCCGTCGCTCTTGGTGTCGGACGGCGCGCACGTAGTCCGGAACAAGCAAGGGAAGTGCACGAACGTGTCCGAGCGCTGCTCAACGGCGCGGTCGAGGAACAGCACGAGCATGAGGAACTTGAGGATGAACGTTTCCATCAGCTCGTCGTAGTACTCGCGTCCGTTGATCCGCTTCTTGTTGCTCATGAACCCGTTGCCGCCGTCGTTTGCGCTGGTCGAGCCGTCGATCGGCATCGTGAGGTTCCGCACCAGCCTGAACTTCTTGGCAATCTGCGAGTCTTTGACCAGGTGGTTCAAAATCACTTGGCGCAGTGCTAATGGCATCTTCCGTTTGCCATTCTTCCGAAGCAGAGATTTCCCGGTCGTAGCACTGAAGATATGGTGAAGCGAGCACTTCTCGTGCTTCAGCACGGGAGCGCCGAGCACTGCTTCAAGGCCGAGGCACAGCCAGACGGGGTGGTAGTTGTTCAGCAAGGTGATCAACTCTTCCTGGAGCCCGATATCAGCGTACACCGGCCGGTCCGCACGAACGAGCAGCTTCTTGTTGGCGATTTCCTCTTGAAGTTCAAACAGGATGTCGCCCATAGCAGGACTGTGATAAATGTTCAAGGCAGCCGTGGACCACTTGGCCTGCATCCTCTTCATAGCCAGAAGACGCAGCGAAGAGAAGTTGGCTCGTCGACGCTCCAGGCGAGACTTGGCTTTGTCGCTCAGCCCATGGGTCTGGGCGAGCGCGATCTCAACCGAGTTCCCACTGTTCTCGGTCAAATCGTCGGCCATTCGCTGGTTCGTCGCGTCAGTGAGGACGTAGTTGATCCACTTGGTGAAGCCTTCTTCCTGCTTGGCCATCCAGTTCTCGTCGTAGAACTCCTTCCGCTGCATCCACCACGACCCGCCAAACGGCTTCCTGGACACGGGGCCCTTCGAAGATGAGAGTGACACCGCTGCGGCCTCTGCGAGTGTTCGACTGTCGCTCGCAGCCGGTAGATCACTCCGGCGGCGTTTGATGTGCCGCCTCCTTGTCGGAGAGAACTCGAGTATGAACCCGCCTCGACGCTTCGATCCGGGATACGAGTCTGGCTCGAGGTCTGGCTCACCTTCGCGTCCAGCTGTTGGAGCAAATGATACGCGCGTTCCTTCCCTTCCCTCGGAAGCAGGCGTTGGCACAGGGCGAGGTTTCGGCACGGACACCTCCACGGTTGGCTCAAACGACCCACGACGGCCGAACCGCGACTTGCTGGCTACGCGAGGGGCTCCAGACCCCGTCGCTTTGCATCGAAGCTTGAACTTGTCGTTGACAGCGAATCGCAGCTCGGCCTTGACTTCGCGGTTCAGGTCACTCTCATGCGGCTCGAAGGTCACTCGGAGCTGCACTGACTTTTCTGCGTTGACAACACACACGTGCAGATCGCACTTGAAACGCGCGGGCGACTTGTGCTTCGCGGATTGCGTGCTGCCACCGGTGGCGCTGCTCCTGGCGGCGGATGAACGGATGAGCGCGTAGCCTTCGTACTTGATCCGCGCGTGTCCCATTTCACTCGGGTTCGTCAGCGTTAGCTGCAAGCTCCGCTTGGAGCCGATGGGGATCGCGCCGAACGACAGCAGCGGCACGGTCGCCAGCTCGTTCACGTTGATCGTCACGCCCTGGCCTGACGCAGTCGTCGTCATCAACGCCAGCGACGTCGCGCCAACCTCTGCGCTGGCGCTGACCTCGTCCAGCAGTTGGATCTCATCCAGCAGCGCGTCTTCCTCCGAGTTGGAGCTGGTGCGCGCCGTCGGCCGCGCTCGGATCGACACGAACGAGCTCGACACCTTCTGCGGTGCCGGCGCCACCACCGCGTCGCTCGAGCACCACGCGTTCCCCATCCCCGTCGCCGTGCGCGAGTGCTTGTGCGTATCGTAGTCGTCCGCGGGGTCTGCCACCAGCGGGCGCTTGCCCAGGACGCTGGGGCTCGTCCACTCGTCGCCCTTGGTCTCCTCTTCTCCCTCCTCCTCCCGGTTGCTGACGCCCTCGAACCGCCCGCGACGCACCGTGATGTGCTGGAACTGCAGCTGCTTCGCGACGACCGCCGACGCGGATACTGACGCTCCTGCCCAGCCGCCGCCGCCTCCTTCCCCGCCGCTGCCTGTCTCGCCGACGGCCGCCTGTCGCGGGGACCGGTTCTCCTTCCCCTCGCTCTCCTGCGCGTCCTCCTCCACGTCGCTGGCGGCCGGAGACGCCACCACAGACAACACAGACGCCGCGTGCCGCGCGCGCGCCTTGGTCGCCGGGGCGGCGGCGGCGGCGGCGGCGCGCGCGGGCTCTCGGCCGGCGGGCACCATGTCGTCGCGCGCGGGATGCCAGCGCTCGAGGTTTCCTTTCTGGCGCGGCTTTCGCTTTTTGTCTGCGCGTTTGTATGCGGCAGTTTGGCGGGAAGCGGGGGTAGAGTTTCCACCAATCAATGATTATTATGAACCTTATCAGCCAATAACAATTTATCAACCATTTGCTAGCCAATCACAAGGAAGAGGGAAACGCCGTGATTTAAATCACAGCGTATTCCCTCACAAGTGATTTGCTTATTGACGTAGATTTGAAAGTGAAGTTGAAAAAGAGGGAAAACGTGCTGATTTAAAACTGGCGCTTTCCCCTCATTTTATATCAGCGAATCAGAACAAAGCGATTACCTATTTTGAGCTAATCAAATCTGCTGATCGATCGACTGTTTGTGTTAAATCAGTAGACAGGCTTTTTGTTTATTTGAACCAATCACCGATGAGGGAGCAGAGTTTTCTGTCGAGTCCAGTACATCAAATTCAAACGCTTACGACAGAAACATTCTAGTTTATAGATTTACAGAATTGTTCTTGTTTCAATTCTGAAGCGGCAAACTCCAACACATACTTTCAAACATGTTCCGGTCGATAAACACACAAAGGCAAGACGTTCCACCACCTCTTTGAAGAAACGAATCCACCAGCACCACTCGTCAGTCGTCGACGCTCTCCATCCAACGTGCCGCGACCGAAGCCAATGCAGAACCAACTCTACTCCTCTCCTAGCAGCTGCTCCAGGTAGCCGCCCTCGCGCGCGAGCTCGTGGAAGACACCGCCGCCAGGGCGACGCGCCAGCGCCGCGGGACTGTCGAACTCGAGCACGCGGCCGTCGCCCAGCACCAAAATGCGGTCGCAGCTCAGCACCGTCGCCAGCCGGTGCGCGATCGTCAGCACC